>JAMQMW010000804.1:0-14536 GCA_024115155.1 Thelonectria blattea
CTTGGTGGAGACGGTAGCTGCGGCGGTAGGCTGAAGTCCAGCCGTACAATCAACGTATCCTGTCTCCGTATGCACTCATACGCAATGTTCAAGGGACAAGCCAGGTTTCTCCTCCTGCCGTGTGCGGTTTGTAGCGTGTCGACGGAGCACAATCTAGGCCCGCCCTGAATCTTGCTTTTGCTTTGCTGACTTGCTTCCGTGGTCAGCCAACCGGTTTGGTCCGTACCACCACACACACACAGTCAGCCACTCGGACCCCAGGTATAAGTTCCACGGTATATCTGGTTTAGACGCCGTGTAAGCAGAGAGTTACCGTCGCTCTGGCCGCGGCGCAACAAGGGCGGTGGGCACTGGGAACAGGCCTGCGAGCGGCTGAAGCCCTGAAGGGGGGAGGGGAACCCAGGGGAGAAAGGGAGGGGGGGACAGAAGGAGGTCTGGAACCCTCGCAACCCTCACGGCCCTCGCAACCCTTCCTGACGTATCCGTGCCGCGGGTGTCAGACCCCTCCGTTCGGCGGTCGACCAGTGGCCAACCCCTCCAATGCGCCGGGAGCTGTCGGCAGTGCGAGGATCGAAGAGAGGCGCTTTAATAAACGGGGAGACGAGGGTCAAGGGGTACGGGGTCTGCCGGGGGCCCGTGTGACATCCAGCCATACGGATACAAGCAAGAAAAAACGATGCCGGCTTTGGGAGTCGAGTCGAGATAGGGAAACCTGGCGAGAGAGATGGGCGAGTCGTCGATGGAGAGTCTTTGGACGGACCAAGTCACTTCACTCGGTGCTTCCCTCTTCCTTGCCAGAATGTTTTCTTTTTTTGACCTTTTCAGCGGTGCAGAGTCCAGACGCTGTTTCCTGCACGTTTTCCCGGGTGCAGCTCTTGTGTCCCCCATTTCACATCAGTCACCACGCATGAAGGGCCACACATGACTATCATCCTCGACATACTGACGAACGAGACAACAGAATGGCGGGCTTACCACCCACTTTCCCCTCAGCCCTTTACGCACGAATGCCCAAAGGCCCAAAGGGCCCAAAGGAGGAAGGAGGGGGGTTGCTATGTATGGCACAGGCTGCATGGCATGCCATCACACATCTGGCCAAGAAAAAAAAACGGCCTCGGCGACCGTGGGCGTGGCCTGCGTGCATCGTGCGCCCAACAACGCCCGCACGCTCGAGGAATTTTAATATGGATACGAACAAGTTACATGAAGGCAAGCAGGCAAGCAACCAAGGAAAAAGGAAACACGGGGGAAGAAAAGAAAGGTGTGAAATTCGCTTCATCTTAAGCCTGGGGGGGAGAGTCCCCCCAATCTCCATCTCCGTCTGTCTCTCCGTACGGAGTACATGGAACTTGGAAGGAAGGAGGAACAAGGCATGACAACAGTCGACGTAACGGAGTATGTGAGGTCGGATTTCTCCATAGGCTCTTGTTTCGTGTGAGGTTTCAACCTGTGGCTGATGCTGGGAGGACTCCACAAGACTAGCTGATGACCTCAATAGAAGGAAGGTGTAAAGTATTCGTACAGGACGACACGCAGGCGCACACGCAACGCACGCATACGGGGTGTTTTGTTTGCCTCTCTCTCGTGTTTTGGGTTTCTGTGTTATTGATGTCCATTTTTGGAACAATTTAATTTTCAATTTTTATTAAATTTTTGGGGTTTCTTTTTTTTTTGTTGCTGTTTGTGTGCGTGCAACTCTGAATGTGTGTGAATGGTCCTTCCTTCTATGTCAAGGTTCCTGTTCTCCGTCGTCAACTCGCCACACCCACTTCACTAATTACTTTCGTACAACTTCAGCTCTCCATCATCTCCCTCTCGGGCTTTCTTTCTTTCTCTCTCTCACGCACCACCACCACTTCCTCCTGAGCGGCATCCACCGCCGCACGAGGACACACACACGCGCCGCACCCTTCCCACACACACACACACATGGGCAGAAACATGGCAGCACCCAGCCGCGTTCTCATACATACGGCGTATGTACTGCGTCCTTCCTGCGTGATGCTGCTGTATCTAACGACGACTAACACGGGTCCTACTATTCGTACAGTACTTGTTTTTAGTCGGGAGGTAAGGATGTCCAGACACGGCCTCTCTCCACACAGATCCACCCTTTCAGCAAAAAAGTGACACTCGACCACACTCCAGCTTCTCGCTCTCTCCACGCGGCTGTCAGTTGCGGCGTAAGGAAGGATCCCCGACCCCTTGTCCCTGCCCCATCCGCAATGCCCCCCCAAGTGTCCGTCATGTCTTTTGCATGTCTTTTTGCCCGCCGTTTTCTCCTCCTTCATCCATCCCAACTTTCCTTTCTTTTTCCTCGTCCTCTGTCCCAATTTCGACCTCGCTAAATGACCTTCCTAGCCTTCCTCCTGCTGCAGGGCATCGCAGCCCGCCGCCTTCCTACTCGCTGCCGTTGCTGCTGCTGAAGTTGCTGCAGACTCCGCTCCAGCCACTAAAAACAAGTCTTCAGCGTCCATCCATGATCCCTTCCTTCTCACACGCACGCACGCTGCGCTTCCTCGTCGACAAAGAGACAGACTCGACAAGTCGCTTTCCTCGTTCCGTCCCCCTGGACTTTGCCGACTTACAGCCCTCGGCCCTCGACCTGGAAGCTCCACTTTCCAACTCCCATAGCCCTTCATAGGTCAGTTTCCCCCGTCCACTATATGCTCCCAACAAATTATAGACGTCGATTCGCCGCTCCCCCGTGCTTCGGCTTGCTCGTCGGTCGCCTGCTCTCTTTGCTTTTCCTCATGTGAGGCCTTCGACTGCCCG
Organism: Thelonectria blattea; assembly: GCA_024115155.1. Lineage (NCBI taxonomy): Eukaryota > Fungi > Ascomycota > Sordariomycetes > Hypocreales > Nectriaceae > Thelonectria > Thelonectria blattea. Next base: position 2,776 of record JAMQMW010000804.1, read on the forward strand.
TTCCTCGACTCCGCCGCCTCCGCCCTCACTCCGCTCCCTGGCATGATACCCTAGTAACCCGGGCACGCTTTCTGACAAGAAGCCGCCGGGTCCCCCAATCTCCCACGCCCAGGATCTGCGACATGCAAGCTCCCGTGTCTCTGTCTCGTCGTCTCTTTCGCCTCCAACCGGCCACTCCGCCTTCTGTAGACTGCACCCCCGGCCAGGATCCGGCTCAGCAGCCAGCCCACGCCCAGTCCCCGTCCCAGTCCATGATAGAGGAAGAGGGAGGGTTGGATGGTCTTCGGTACCAAGCACCAGGCGAGATGAGGCCCGCTGCGCACCAATAGGTCCAACCATACCCGCTCCAACCCGACTTTTCTGCAGTCAAGGTCCTGCATCTGTGCTGCACCTCTGATTCTCTTATACTCGACGAATTCCCGGGGTTGCTAGTTCCCGGCCCTGTTCAGCCTCTCCTTGCTTCTCGGTCTCTATTTCTGTCCCAGTGATCCCCCCCGTCTACATCATTTATTTCTTCCTCCTCCTCCTCCTCCCCCCTCCCCCTTCTTTCTCTCTTCTCTCGTATCTCTTCTCTTATCCATTTGATCTCTTCGAGGCTCCGCGGCTTTTCGAACAAGATCCTCGGCCCTCCTCAACTCGCACCGCCTCCCCTGCGTGTCTCTACTACATACCTACTTGGACTATCCAAGTCTTGTCGGTTGCCGCTCCTCGTCCTCGCTACTCCTAGGAGTCCTTCCGCCCCTCTCCCACCGTCCGCTCCATGATGCAGTTGACCTGGGACCTGGGTATGGACCATGTCCGGTCCTGGGTCCTTCGGGGTGATTACGAGCTTCATGACTCCTTCGATCGCCCCTCGGAATGGAGTTCCACTGTTGTAACTGGTCTCTCCGAGGCTGCCGCACTACCCCGGCCGGGTGATGCCAGTGCTCATCCTGACGAGGGAACCGATGCTACGCTGCGATCCGAACCCAGCTCCAACACTCCAGCCTCGTCCCTTTCGCCTTCTCCATCATTCTCACATACAATGGAACAGCTACGCGGTTCTGGCGACCATGTCGACGATGTTCTCATCCCCAAGGACATGGAAATCCGCCGCATCTTCCACAATGGCCACCAGACGTGGCAAGGTCTCCTCGACACCGCATTGGACCTTCCCCGCGGCGCATTCCCGGTGCTCGACCCGTCGGTCGTCTTCAAGGACATGCCGGCGCTGCCCAACTCGATGCCCGCCAAAGGGGTCCTCGCCGGGGCGCCGAGCTGGGCGGTGCCGGACCCCGATGTGGCGGAGGAGACGGACGCCGATCAGGACCTCGATCTGAACACGGTCACGGGCACGACCAAGTACTTCCGGCTTGCGTATCCCGATGCCATGGCCTGTCACGTCACGTCGGATCCGAGCGTCTGTCACTACGGAAGCCCGTCGCACGCCAACGTCGGTGCGTCAAGTGCCCCGCAAGGCCTTGCCATTGTGACCATGTGCTGGTCCTACATCTTCTCCACCCGGCTACTGCAACTTCAAGGCCGGCGGGCCCACTACACCGACTCCTGCCTCCGCCCAGTCCCGAGGAACGCGGTTGATGGCCTCGCTGACAACCAGATCCCGGTTCGACTGGCCAGCGAGGCCTCCCCAGCTCTGGTCCATTGGCTGTGTGCTGTTCTGGCTCCGAAGCCAGGCTGGTTGGCCGACGACAAGGGCGGCCCGTACTCGCCTTGGGCGGCTACTTGCGCCGGCGGGCTTGAGTTTGCCGTTGTCACTGACGAAGAGGTCACTCTCGACCCCGAGACCCAGCCTCCCAGCGATGTCGAGGCTACCGACCTGCTCATTGAGTTCTGCAACTTGGTTGGCATCGGACACGAGGTGCCGCCTTACAATGGCGGGGCTCGGTTGTCTCCCATCAAGGCCGGCTTCCTGGCAACTCTCGGTATCCCGTTCTATCGAATGGCCAAGCTCAAGCCGCAGTTCTTCAAGCCTAACCTCGAGTCCGTCAAGAAGCCGGCTCCGCTGAGCGCTCACCAGGTCAAATCGATACACCAGTACACCCAGGACCTCCAGTATTACATGACTCTTAGCATGCATCAGTATTCTCTCGGTCCTGTCCTGTGGAGTGTTTTCTGGTCGCCCGACGTCCAGTGCAACTTGGCCAGTCCCTGGCTTGCCGCAATCCGAAGCGTATTCGAGCGCCCCTTCAAGTTCAAAGACCTGGAACTCATCGCCAAGATATTTACGCTTCGTCGACCCAGGGTAGCCATGTGGTGGCACGGCCTCTTCCTCCTTGGTGACATCAAGCTCTTCGAGTTCATCAACAGCTACCTAGACACGCTGGACGAGGGATGCACATACGATACTCTTGCCCGCCCGGACATTGTCACCACTGCGTGGACAGGAGCAGCCCAATCCTACCAGGATGACATGACGTCTCACGTGTACCCGTCTCTCAGCGAACCCGTTCCCCGCGCCGAGCTGCTCCAGCATCGCCACACGTTGACCCTCCGTGACCCTTGGCCCTTGTTCTACGGATGGCGACCATTTGGCAGCGTCCCCAAGGAGGCCATCGAACCGGACCTATACCCGTGGCTAGAACGTGGACACCAACGCGAGTATCAACACTGGACCTGGTGGGCCAAGGACGACTCTGGCGCCAAGCCTGTCACTTCTGGCGGATTCCGCCGCGAGACGAATCGATTCACCTCGGGCCTCGTGGACAGAGTCAACATCGAGAGCGGCCCAGACAGTGCGCCCATTCCTTCATGGATCAACCTACCCGTCGAGCCGTCCAGGCGTGCCACACGACAGATGATTGCCCACTCCCTCGGAAACATCGTCGGCGAACGGAGCGTCAGCACTGCCGTGATTGCCGGGTTGAGTCACAACCACCCCTGGCTTCAGGACTGGACCCCGGCCTAATTGCATCTCGCCGAGAGGTTTCATGTCACATCTTCTCTTCTTCTATTCCCCTTCCCTATTTTTCAGTTCTGCGCGACATTTGACGAGCGACGACGCAACGAGGACACGAAAACTGGCGACGGGCCCGTTCTGGACCAATACCCTCCACAACGCGGGCGATTGGAGGAGGAAAAGGGGGCCAATGTTTTTGCTTCGGAAATTTGAGAAGCATGAGGGCCCCCAAAAACAAAACATTCATGGAGGGCACCAGAGGGAGTTTTCTTTTCTTCGAAATGGCCACGGCCGTGCCACTTTCATGGTTAGTGGTCCTTTTATAATCCCGAGGGACGGGAACTCTTGTGTGATGGGTATGTATGGATATTTTGGGTTTCTCAAATGGTCGCCTGGGTCGTTTTTTTTTGCTTGATATACCTTTTGGTCTTTGTCGTTTTGCTTCACGCGCTCGTCGCCATGCTACCTGACCCCGGCTACTTGGCTCGGCTCTTCTCTTTCTCTCTTGTCGTAATTGGATCCCCGGCTTGCAACTTTGCCATTCTTAGGTAGTCATGGTTTAACTATTCTCTGGTCAAACATTGTGCCAATTACTAGTACGTTTATCTACGAAAGTACATGGTCCATCATCCAACAGGCTATGGTTTCAGTCCTGCATATGCCAAATGCTCGAGTCTAGTCTCTATTCTCACGGTGCCCGCCTTGATGCTACGCGACTAGCCAGCCACTCACCACAGGCTACACTATGAGCCAATGACGTGCCAAGGTTCATTTTCTTCCATTGCCTATCTCATGTAACAATCATTAAGCTAAATAACTCTCTACAAGGACACCAGTCATGATGACAATCGCCTCCCTCCATTATCTTGATAATAACCGATGCTCACATTCCGATAACATGATGACGCCGTCTAATTCATCCCTTCATCGACATCTCAAAGCAAAGTCATGCCAACAAAAACCGCCACGTCATATATCACCCAGAGATCTTCGAAAGTAGCCAACATGACCAGCACGAAGAGCACAAACACGCAGAAACACGGCTGCGACTTCTGGCCGGAGCCACCATTGGCCGCCGGTTGCCCGCGGGGGCTTTTGTTCGAAGGACTGGTTGATTGCACAGCGCCATCTAATCCATGGCTCGAAATGTTGCCTCGAGGTATGTCTGCCTCGTTTCGCGCAATTCGACTCTGTCCAAACTTCTGTTGTAGTGCGCCTCCTGGCAACGCTCCGGACTCTGAGGACAACCCGGTCTTCTAGTGGTTCTTGTCTCTGCTTCGTGCGGCAAGTGCAGGTGCTGAGACGAGAATGGGTTGGACCTCCTGTTCCCGCGACGGTGTACCAGTCTGCAAGAACCGATTGTCCCTGGCCTTGACGCCATCTGCGGATACTTGCACAAACGTGGGATTCGGCGCCTTTTGGGGGCCTCGGAAGCGTGCCCCGATGGGCTTGACTGAGTAGTGCTCCTCAGCTTCCGAGTCGGTCATGGAGCGCTTGAGGATATCTTCATCGCAATCATCGTCTCCTGGTCCAGCGACACCAGCATTTGGTCGCGAATTGGGGGCACCATTGGGCATGGGAGCGCCCGGTGATCCGGGTCTAGCACCGTTCAGACTTGAAGGGCCGCCGGCTCCCGCAGGCGATGGCTGGCCATATGGTAAAGCTTCAGGTGATTGAGGGCCAGATGAGGCGCCGTTCATTGCAGGGCCAGGGTTGACATTGGGTCCATTGGGGAATGCTGGGGAAGCTGGACGAGTTCCAGCATCAGGAACACCGCCAGCGGGTCCTTGATCTGGGCAAGGCGGGCCCTCACCTGGTCCATCTCCTCCGTTCCCGTTTCCTCCAGGAGAGCAGACACCAGGCGCGGGAGCTTGTGGAGAGGCCGATGCGGGGGATAGGGGAGACTGAAGGCCGGCGGCTGGAGGTTGAGGGCTGAATGGAGGGCCTTGAGGAGCCTGGGGACTCTGAGGACCTTGGGGGGCTTGGGGGAGTTGGGGGGCTGGAGGACCTTGGGGAGCTTGAGGAGCTTGAGGAGCTTGGGGACCCTGAGGGCCCTCTCCAGGACAGCCGTCAGCGTGTGGACAATCGTCACCATTACCTGCAGGGCCTGAAGCAGGAAGAGATGGCGGCGCAGCAGGGAATTGAGGACCCGGAGGAGACTGAGGGCCGGAAAATGGAGGACCTGGAGGAGACTGAAGTCCCGAGGGAGCCTGAGGGCCGGAGAACGGAGGACCGGGAGATGGAGGTGCTGCAGGGGATTGAGGCGCAGGAGGAGACAGAGGGCCTGCGGGAGGCTGGACGGCTGGAAGAGGGGGGGGTTGAAGCCCAGAATCGCACACGCCATTGCCAGGACCATGAGCACAAGGATCTCCCGCATTCAGTGCAGGAGACAGAGGGGGCGCGGGAGGTGAGGCTGGCGAGGCTGGTGGTGAAGGAGGCTGTCCTGAACCAGGACCCTCTGGGCCTGTCAACGGACAACCCGCGTCTGGTCCGGCTCCAGGACAAACAGCGGCATTTCCATTGCCAGCGGGAGACACATCTGGCCGAGGACCTCCGGGACCTCCGGGGCCTCCAGGGCCTCCAGGTCCGGCAGTGTCAGGACCGGCAACAGGGATGGGTTGAGATGGGGGAGCAGGTCCAGCTGGCGGTGCGTTGTTGTTTGGGCAGGATGGGTGGCCTGGGCAGACGGCGGGAGCAGGATTTCCAGGGAGGTAGCTGGGAGGGTTGGCCGAGTTGGGGGGACTGGCTGGGTTGAGGGGACTGGCAACATTAGGAGGACCGGCTGGGCCATTTGGTCCTGGCGAAGAGGGCCTCATGGGAGGAGCACTTGGTGAGCCGGCATCTGGACCACCCGATGGACCTTCGTCGCAGTCTTCGTCGGCTGGGCCTTGGCCATTTCCTGCCGGAGACGCTCCGTTTCCGTTGGCATTGCCTGCGGGAGCTGGGGAGAGGTTGGCACCAGCTTGTGGGCTTCCACCAGCGTTGTCAGGGCCAGGTCCAGCAGGTCCGGGTCCAGCAGATCCAGGTCCAGGAGCGCCGTTCAGAGGACCCAGGGGAGCTTGGTTCTGCGCCGCAGGAGCTGGTTGAGGTGAGCCATAGCCGGCAGGGCCAGCGGCTGGGGCTGGAGGTGGACCTTGGGGAGATGATAGCTGGGGAACCTGGGGAGGGCCGCCGGATGGAGCGAGAGGACCATTTGCTGCTGGATCGCAGTCTTCGTCGGCAGTGCTGGGCATGCCAGGTGCGCCACCTTGCGAAGGGGCAGTGCCGAGTCCTGCTCCTTGTAGAGGAGCGCCGCCACCAAGTCCCGTGCCTTGCGAGGGAGCACCGTTGCCGGGTCCGGAGCCCGGTGAAGGATATCCGTTGCCAGGTCCGGAGCCAGATGGAGGAGAGCCGTTACCAAGTCCGGAGCCTGATGGAGGAAAGCCGTTGCCGAGTCCCGAGCCTGATGAAGAAACGCCGTTACCAGAGCCGTGAACTCCCAGGGAACCAGACGATGGACCAGAGGGGCCTGGAGACGGTGGCTGGGCAACAACGGGCAGAGAGCCAGCGCCAGGTGGAGTTCCCAAGCCTGCATTGGGAGCCTGGTTTCCGTTGGAGAAGCCTCCTGCAGAAGAAGCACCTTGTGGAACAGGAACACCAGATGGAGATGTGCTGACCGGGGGGAGAGGCAGGGTGAGAACGCCGTCGAGGCCGGCAGTGCAATCCATGGCAACCGTCACCTGATTCGAGACTCCTTGCGCCTCAATCTCAGCACCCGACTTGAGCGACATGGGCTGCTGATGGGCCACTTGGATGTGATGGAGCTCAACAGGATGAAGACTGCCGATGGAAGCTCCCAGGTTAGAGCATTTCGAGACGGAGTAGGCCAAAGCAGGGCCATATGATGTAGCGTGGCAAGAGTTGGTGAGGCACAAAAACAGAGCCTGTGTTCGGCGTGTTAGCAACAGAAGTCGGTGCAGTCATGAGACAACTTACTCGTTGGAGGGCAATGTCTTTGCAGAGATGCTGCATTTCGGGTAACCCATGCTGATCCATGAGACCACGAGAGCAGTCGAGGGCGCATTCTACTCAGGCGAATCAGCATCACCAACTTCAGAATGAGTTATCGTCGTCAACATACCTGGAGCAAGCGCACGAAGGCTTGTCGCGCCACCGACAAGAGCCGTCAAGACGACGGCGGCACCCAACGAAGGCTTCATCATGGACGGTTCCAAAAAAGAGTAAGGGAACAGGAAAGTCTGGGGCAAAATGGTCTGTCGCAGTTAACGATAAGCACCAAGAAAAAGAGAGTGGGTGATCCAAAAAGGAGTGCAAAACTGAAGATTGCTGAGCGCAAGGTGGACGTGTTGATGATGGAGAGGAGAGAAGAGGAGAGGAAATGGGGAGACGAGAAGGATGGAGAGATATACGAGTCGAGGGCATAGTTGTGGGAGTAGGAACGGTTTGGGTGAGAAGGGAAGGGACGACGACGTGTTGGTTCAACGAGGAAGGTCCCAGGTGAGATGTCGTCTTCTCTTTCCGCCCAGGGGCAAAGACCTTGCGAACTGTAAGCATATCCACGGCCGTAAATGGCACAAGTTCCGAACGAGAGAGATAAGGCACGCGGTGAACGGAAGTCTAAGGAAACCACGAGGCATTGTCATTGTTGGGGTGGCAGGGTATCTAATAGAACAGCAGCGCCAGCTGCTTCTCTTCGTCGACGTATTTATCCTTGAACTCCTTGCGGGCCAAGAACCGGGCCAGCGGCATCATAGTATCCTTCATGTCCATGACGCCGCGCTTCTTCTGATCAATGTGGGAAGCGTCCACGACGACGCGCTTCAGGTTGTCGAGGGACAAGGCTCCTTTAGGATGGGATCAGCATTGGCGATTCCTCTGCCTCGAGAATGGACTTACCGTTGTCAATGAGCTCGATGAGACGAGCAGGAGTGCCGACACCGATGCCGGTCTTGTGGCCCTGGAGGAAGGCGACTTGGTCGTCGACTTTCATGTGCTTGGCGAACTGGGAGGTGTCAGTATTAAGCGCAAGCAAGGAAAGACAAGAGGAGCTTACCAGTTTCGCCACCGAGTTGTCCTTGCCCGAGAACTTTCGTACAGCCCTGCAAGAGTCAATGGCGGGTTCTAATGTTGAAAGGCATGGGCGAGACGCGATGGTACCTGACAATATCGGCGGCTCTCAGACCTGCAGAAGTAACAATGAGAGTGTGCGGTGCGCCCTTCTTCTTTGACGCCCTCTTCAACGACTCTGGGTCTTCGGTGAGCTTCTCCAGGAAGTCGGGGAGCTTTTCCAAGGTCCTCGACTCTTGCCATGATGTCGTGTCCTGGATGGCATTGGCTGAACAACAGTCAATATTCCCATTCAACCAAGCAAGCGTTGTCAAGTGTCATTCGTACCTGAAATAGTCAAGTCCGAAATCTCAACGGGACTCAAGTCAGCCCCAAAGCGCGACAGTTTCTGGGCGAGATGGTCGGCCAAGAGCTGGTTGTCCATGCGGTTGAACAGCAGATTGAGGCCGAGTTCGACGTCGAGCGAATCGTCGTCTGGGGCATTGGGCTTTCTCCTTTTCTTGGCCTGTTTCGGCTGCTGCTTTTGAGGAGGCGCCTCGGCCTTGCGCTTCCTTGGAGCCGGCATGATGATGATGTTGTCGCTGCCCTTCAGTCGCAAGATGTCATGGCAAGAAAAAATGACGGCGCTTTTGAATTTTTAGAAGGTGCACAGTGTGCGATTCAGCACTGACGTGGATTGGGGCGGGTTGGGACCAAGGCGCACTGTAATGAACACGGTGTATGGATCGTGTGGATATCGGCATTGGGTCAAGTCATGACAGACCCAAGTTTTGTCAACGGGAGGCAACACTTTCAGACATACAAACTATATTCCGTAGCGAATACGCAACTCTCATTCAAGGAATGCATGTACAGGCGCAAATATAAAAAGATCAATCCTCTAAGCCCAAGAAACATGCCATGAAACGCCCATTACGATATCCATACCTCCCGAACGAAACGCAAAAACACAAGCCAACTAAAAGATGCTGTTGACAATGTTGCCACCAATAGTAGCACCAGCTCCAAAAATGGCCGCGTTACCCAGCTTCTTGCCAAACTTCTTCCCCATGCCGTTGACCTTGCTATCCTTGTGCTCGCCCTGCTGCTGGTCTCCGCCCCCGTTGGCCATGGCCATGGGCGGCACCGACGAGTTATACGGGCTCTGCTGCGCGGGAGGACCCTGCGACGGAGCGGGATATCCGTACTTCGGCTGGGGCGCGGGGACCGGCTCGGCCTTTTTGTTCTCGTGCTCGACCAGCACGTAGTTGCGCGGGAAGATGCCCTCCAGACCCGTGCGCTGGTTCTGCCCCATCCACCAGTCCTGGTTCATGTACTCGTAGACGTTGACCTTGTCGTCCTTTTCAAACGAGAGGTCGCGCCCGTCGGCGGCTGCGTATCGGTATAGAGCGCGTGCGTGGGCGACGACGGGTTTGGCGTTGCGCGCGGGGAGGCTGGGCGGGGGAGTTTGTTCGTACGAGGGGGGTGCCGGGGAGGGAGCCTTGCTGCTGAGGCTGAGGGCCTCGAGGGCCTTGGCCGGGGCGGGAGAGGGAGCGGTGGTGTTGTTGCGAGTGGTGTTGTTGGTGGTGCTTTCGGAGGCGCCGGTGGCGGTTCGGAGGGGCCCGGAGAGGGGGGATTCCTGGGGGAGTTTGTTGGAGATGGTGTCGAAGATGGATTCGTCGATGACGCCCTTTTCGAGGAGGTGTTCGAGTTCCTGAGAAAGGAGGGGTTAGCGGATGGGATGGGAAATGTAGTCTTGAGGATCAGCTCACCGTCTTGATGTTGCGGAGGGACCGGTTGACCTCCATGATGGTCTGGCGATCGGCAGACATGATGGCGGTTGGGGCGAAGCGCTCGATGATTGTGGTAGAGTGACGAAGACGATGGTGAAAGAGAAGGTGTGTGTTTTGGAGGAAAATGCAGTTGAAAAGAAAGGAGGATGGAAATGTGAAACTGCGACCGTGTCGAAGAGAGAAGTTGGATTGCTGATGTTGGTCGAGATCCTGGATGCCCCCGCCGGTCTTTAAGCCCAAAAATCACCTGAAGGAGGCACCCGCCCGCTTTTTCGATTGGGGCGTTGCAGCCGCGTGGAACCAGCCACTGGAAACTGCCTCTGAACCATGGATCCGCCACGTTCCTCTTTCGTCTGCCGGGAGCCGTAGTCCCCGACCAGATCATGATGTCTTTTTTCTCGTATCGGCACATGTTCGTGAAGTTGGATGTTCTGGAAGTCAGCTGGCAGAGGGCGACGAGCTGCACCACGCAAAGTTGGAGAGGAGTAAGGGGGCTGTGAGTCTCGTCTCGACCGTTCAACCAGCTTCACTGTGGGCACAGTTGGGAGTATTTGCATACAATTTATCATTTTCTTCTTTATCCCATTCATAGACCCATTGACGCCCATGTGCGACATGACATCATCCAGTACTTATATATTTCATGTCGGTCCTCTCAAACCGCTTTTCACCTCCTTACACAAACTTGCTCGACTCAACCACATACAGGTCAACGTACTCATCCACCGTCATGTTATCCAGGCGCTGAGCGTCCTGGCCCAGCTCAACCAGCTCCTTCACGCGGCTCTCGGGGTAGTGAGGGCCCAAGTGGCGCTTGTACTTCTCCAAGATGACGGGCTTGGCCTCCTCGCGACGAAGACGGTGGCCCAGGGGCGCCTCGACGGCCACCTCGTCCAAGACGGTGCCGTCGTTGAGCTCGACCGTCAGCGCGTTGGAGATGGTGCGCAGGCTGGGGTCGTGGTAGTCCTTGGTGTACTGGGGGTCCTCGACGCACTTGATCTTCTGGCGCAGGGACTCGACCAGGGGGCTCGTGGCCGCCTCGCCGCCGTCGACGTAGTCGGTGGCCTCGAGGCGTCCGAAGACGAGCATGGTGGCGCACATGTACTGGATGCAGTGGTCGCGGTCGGCAAAGTTGTCCATGGGCTTGAACTGCTTGTCGATGATGCGGATGCAGGCCTCGTGGGTTCGGCACGTAATCGACTTGATGTCGGCCGCCGACTTGCCCTGGGCCTTGAGGATGGCGTGGATCTTCTCCGAGGCCTCGACGGCAGTCTGGGAGTGGAACTCGGCCGGGTACGACACCTTGAAGAGGACGTTCTCCATGACGTAGCTGCCGTAGGGGCGCTGGAATTCGAACTTGTTGCCCTTGAAGAGCACGTCGTAGAAGCCCCAGACGGGAGCGGACAGGACGGTGGGCACGCCCTGCTCGCCCTTGAGGACCTTGAGGGCGAGGTTGACGGCACGCTGGCAAGCATCACCAGCGGCCCACGACTTTCGGGACATGGTGTTGGGGGAGTGGCGGTAGGTTCGCAGGCTCTGGCCATCGACCCAAGCCTGGGTGACGGCATCGGCGATCTGCTTCTCGCCGAGGCCGAGCATCTTGGAAACAACAGCAGTAGAAGCCACCTTGACCAGCACGACGTGGTCGAGGCCGACCTTGTTGTACGAGTTGAGCAGGGCCAAGCAGCCCTGAATCTCGTGGGCCTTGATCATGCCCTCGAGCACGTCCTTGACGGTGAAGATCTTTCCTCCGGCCAGGTTACCGCCGGCCTTGTTGGTGCGGTTGATCCAGTCGGCGACGGCCAGGATGGCGCCCAGGTTGTCCGAGGGGTGACCCCATTCGGCGGCCAGCCAGCAGTCGTTGAAGTCGAGCCAGCGGATCATGGCGCCGATGTTGAAGGCGGCGTTGACCGGGTCCAGCTGGAAGGGAGTGCCGGGCACCTTGGGGCCGTTGGGCACCACGGTTCCGGGGACGATGGGGCCGAGGAGCTTGGAGCACTCCTTGAACTTGAGGCCCTCGAGGCCG
>JAMQMW010000808.1:0-11450 GCA_024115155.1 Thelonectria blattea
TTTTTTTTTTTCCAAGTTTGGTTTCTGTGCCAATTGGCTTCCTCCACACTCTCACGCTCTCTCATGTCAGGACCAAGCCCGCCTCGCTCTGAAGAAGATCGGCGAGGGCACGCAGCGATCCGGCAGCATTGGAGTTCTGCGGTGCCTTCTTGGGGAATTCTATCAGCGCCAGCCGGAGAGCTGCGATGGCGGCGTTGCCGTAGAAGGCGATGAACCGCTGCTCGTGGCCCTCGAGCATGGAACGAAGCACCACGTATTGGGTGTTTGACGTCTCGCCAGCGGGTGAGTTGACGATTCTGGCGAGTGCTTTCCAGTAGTTGACTGGCGGGTATGGGTTTGTCTTGGTGGTCTTGCTGAAGTCTCGGAGAGCGAGCGATGCGAAGCCGGCTCCAAGACCAGTCATGCGATCGTTGTGGGTTTGCTCCGTGATCCACGACGCGCCCTCCTTTTTCCACCCAAGAGCCAACCGCCCTCGCTCCGTCTTGTCGTTTCCTCGATGACCGAAGAGTACAGGGCACACGATCCGGAATTTGGCCATGAGGATATCGATCAAGGACTGGCCCCGCCATTGATACTCCTTTGCCGAGAAGATCTGAGCTGCGAACACACCGACAGGCTCGGCAGCTTTCGAGTTCGCGCTGGCCTCGTTGATGAACTGACTGATTATTCCCTTGGCCACAATGTTGATGAGGTAGATAAAGAGCGCAGGCATGGACGGCTCATTGTTCGAGGCTCCCTCAACCGGGTCTCTGGGTCCTACGACGAAGGTATTAACATCAATTAGAGGACTGGGCGTTTTCCCCTCCAGTGCGTCCTTCAGTGCCGCGTTAATCTTGGCGACCTGGGCTTTGTTAGCGAGCGTTCCGTGAAGAAGCAATTGACTTACAGGTTGAGCGTTAGCTCCTCGTCCGCCGGTGAGTTGACCAATTGAAACTCGAATTTCCCTCCGGTACGTGCCCATTTTCCCCTTAAGTGCTGAGCCCGGGACCTTGGATGCTGCTTGAAGCTGCTTTCGAAGCGTCTTCAGCGCTTGGTGAATCTGGACGTATCGATCCTCCTGAGTTGGCTTTGCGGGTAGTGTAGGCCTTGGGGCCGCGACTGGTTGGGCAGCGACAGGCGTGGGCGCTGGTGCCGCGACACCATTGAGTATCTGGGCTGGCGGTTTTGTTTGGGCAGCGGAGGCAAACGGGTTGAGTGTGGCCGGTTTGTTCTGAGGTTCCCCCGTTGTGAGTGAAGGGGCTGTTGCCGGTTTTTTTTCTTCCGACGGAGGAGTTGTCGACGGTACAGGCTGCTTGGCCTCTTTGACGGGCGTGCCATTGGTTTGTGGTTGTTTGGGTGTAGGAGGAGGCGGCGGTAGTTCCGGTTCGGGAGGTGGTCGTGGGATCGTCTTTGCACGGAGCTCCCTCAGTCGTATCTCCTCTGCGACAATCTGGGACTCTGCTCTGAGTCGTTCCTCCTCGATGCGCTTCTCGTCGGCTATCCTCTGCTGTTCCTGCTCGAGGGAATGGAGCTCGAAAACGCGGATAGCGACGTTGCGGACCCGTTCATGCTCCAACTGCGCGGCTGCCAAAGCGTTATGGAGACTCGATTCGGAATTCCGATCATCGAAGAGGAAGCTCGAGGAGTGCCGTCGGTTGGGGCTTGATTGTAAACGGTTTCGCCCGGCGGGCGAGGAACGAGACATGTTGGGATGCTGGGACGAAAATGCGTCGAGCTTGCATCAGGCTGGCCGTCAAACACGGTGTTGCGTAAATGAGGAAGCTTCAGGTGAATGACTCCCTGGAAGTCGTCTCCGTGGTGGGCGGCTGATAGGGGCCGTCTGAGGGATCCAAGTCCCCTGTTGCGATATTCAGTCGATCGCTTTGTCGCGATCATGCAGACATTCGGGCATTTGAGATTGGACCTGGTCGGGAGGCTGGCCAACCGGGTACGTACCGACTACCAGGAAAGGGACGTCGGCCCGCTAAAATAAAGACCCGAGAACCGCGTCGCGCGCGGTTCAGCCACATTTGGATATGTGGCACTGCATTGAAGCGCACCGCCACTTCACTGGACAAATGCCTCCAGCCGAGATACACAGATGAGACAAGTTGTTAGGGCTCGACCGCTGAGTTTGAGACCATGGAGATTGCACCGATTTGAGGGATGAAAATCTAAGCAAGAGGCCCCCGCACCAGAGTCTACAGATCTGGATACGAGTTGACATGACTGAATCACAGACGGCGGAGGCGAATCACGGAGACGTCGCTGGGATCTGGAACTGAAGCAGCTAACTCATCCTGGAACATGGCCAATTCGGCCGACAGTGAAGAGGCGAAACGCGCAGGGATCTAATGTTGAAGTGTGTTACATCCAGTGGCTTGCCTGGAGATGCACGAGGGCAACCGACATTGAGCCTGACGGTAGCTCGACGGGTCGTCTCGATGTTGAGATGTAATGAGTTTCATGAGATGGCCTGAGTGATAGGCGGAGCTAATGAATCAACAGGGATCCATGATTGTTTACGTCCGGCCAGAGGACATCTCCAGGTCGTTCGGCTTTGTTCATGGCAAGGAGACAGGAAAGCTCCCAAGCTCCCTAGTCGACTCCACTCGGGTCGAGCTTGGCAAATTTGAGTGACTGGAGCTCTGGAGCGCCTGACCTCTTGTGTAGGGGGCCAGGTCCAATAAGACCGGCGAATATCATTGTGTTTGCTGTAATTACCAAGTCGAGAGAAGCAAGCGACTGGCTTGTCATGAAGGATTGCCTCGGATACGAAGATGGGGAAGACGGAAGGGATCTTGAAGAAGGACGCCCTGGCCATTCAGTGACCAACCGCTGCTGACGCTGTGTTTGAGAGCTCTCGTTGGCGATAGATGAAGATGCGAAAGCTCGTGGGTGGTGGGTCCAGTTGAAAGGGCAAAACAGACAAGGCAAACAGACGCAGACGGAAGATTCAGGACGGTGACGAGGCCAGTGTCGGTCAGAAGGCGTGGATGACGGAGTCGGTCGGAATGTAGATGAGGTCACCGAGCGCAGCGGCCGGTTTGGACCAAACGGCAACGGCTGGGAGGTCGCTGTGAAGCTCAGTTCCCCATCCTTTGATTGACGGATTGCCCCTCGATGACGTTTGTTGCGAACAAGACCCGAATTCGAGCCCATGCCCGCCATTGTGCCCGTCGTCCGTCTCCCGTGCTGAATGCTGGGTTCTGGGTGCAAGAAGTCGCAGCAATTCGTCGAGGTGCACCCTTGAAATCTTCACCCCTGCCGCCCTGCCTGGCCACGGGTCAGGCAATCAACCACACTGGCCACTGTGAGGGCAGGCATGGTTTTGAAGGGTGAAGGGAAGGGCTCATCTGTGCGACAGTCATCCTGCACAGGCATCCAGGAATCGCGGCATGTAACGAGGCCGTCTTGAAGGCCTGCGGGAGCGTTAACGCATGCACTCAGCAGGACATATTGCTGCGCGCGCTCTGCGGTTACGCCCACGGCCGCAGGTCGCTGCCGTCTCCATCCTTCTCTCCAGCTCGATTGCCATGGTGGAGAGGAGCAAGCGCCGGGCCGCTTGCTAGTTGAGCACATGTAGCTCAGGGATCCCTAGGTGGAGTTCTTCCGTGCGACACAGCTTGGCCGGTCCAGTCCAGTGTCATCGCGTGCGTACGAATACTGTGTCATGGGCTATGGATCCCCTCCGCGTCGAGGGAGCACTGTGAAGTTGGTATTCGTATTTTTGGAGGGGGGGAAATATTGCGCACTCGCCGAGGACAAACGAGAGACTCGCGGAGGACAGACGAGCAAGCGGCTTGATCGGTGGCCTCATCTCGCCCGCTGCCGATGACGCCCCCTTCAACGCCACCCAAGCAGAGACACCATCCCTCTCGCAAAGCGTCGGGTCTGAGTCGTTGAAGAAGACACTCTTACCCCTCCCCCCACGAGCTGGGACCAATGTTTCGCCGGACGGGCCGCCTCGTTGTGGGAGTATGAAAGCCTGTGTGAGCGTCACTGCGTTCTGTGTATCTTTTTTTTCTTGTCTCTCCAGGAGTCGGTGAAAAGGGAGCCGGCCGATTGTTCGTCCTGCGGGTTTGGCAGCTTGTCCGGGAAGAATTGTTTGTGACGGGAGTTAGATATCGTCGGATGCCCAAGTCTAAGTTCGTACGATGGCACAAATGCGTCAGTGACGGACCTGAGCTACCTTGCTAGGTACCTGCTCGTGGTCGTTCAAGGGGCTTCCTAGTGGGGGAGGAGGAGGAGAGGCCGCTAATGGCTGTTAGCTTGTAGGGGACTAGCAGCAGCCGTCGACCCCATCCTCGAGCGGGCTTTGATGCGAGAAGGTCACCAAGTCTCTCGCCTGCGAGATCGAGGAGACGGTGCTGGCTGGCTGTCAATTGATCGGGCAGTGAAGGGTCTGGGCTGGCAGCCCCGAGCAACCAGTCCCCCTGTCGATACCTTAGCGGAGAGGGAGGTCTCTATTATGGCGTTGAAAACGTTGGAAACGCTGGGTGCCAACTGCAGGTGGTAATGTAGAGCTTGGTCGTCCTGAGCGTAAAGGGAGGTGGTGGATGGTGGTGGATGGTGGTGGATGGTGGTGGATGGAGCTGGATGGAGGGAAGGTGGTTGCTAATAAGTTACTCCGTACCTGCCCAAGTTGCCAAGGCAGGTAAGAAGGTTGGCGCTGTTCCCACGTAAACCTCCGCCTCCACTTCTTCCACTGCTCTCCCTCTCCATCCAACTCGATCCATCTTCTTCCCACCCTTCCCACCTCAACTCTGTTCTCTTTCCCCATCCTCCTTCTCCCCTCGCCCTCATTCTCCGCCAGGAGCTGGATTCCATCCATCTCGGCTTTCTCTTCTCGTCGTCACAACATCTCCCCTTCATCGCCGCATTTCGCTTTACGTTCCTTGGTTCTGCTCAAGCTCGTTACCCTCCTTTTGGGCAAACTTGTCCCGCCGTGCCAACGCCATCCCTCCATCTTCGCATCGACCATCGCCATCGCAACGCCAAAACTCTGCCCTCGTCGTCAGACACAGGTTCGCCGAAACCCGCCGCCATACTCGGAAACTACATTGCTTTTTCGATTCGCACCCCCAGATTATCTCGATCTGCCCACTCGACCCGACCTCACCTACATCGACCCCATATTGACTGCCCACCATGGAGCAGCATCAGCAATCACAGAACCCCCAGCAACAGCAGCAGTCTGCTCAGCAGCCCCAGGTCGGCGGCGTCCCTGGTCCTGCTGGCCGAAGACTGCACATTGCGCATCGCCGGAGCCCGTCTGAGCTGACGCCATTGATGAGCATGTTTGCTAACCCAGGAAGTGAGTTTTGTACCCTTTTCTTTTCGCGCTCCTCAACGTTCGCCTCTCCGCATGCCCCCCCTCATCTGCATCAATCGCCCTATCGTGACTGACACCAACCTTCCTATAGTGGAGCAGCTTGCCATCCAGCAGCAGATTGATCTGCTTCAGCAGCAGCAACAGCAGATCCAGGCTACTCACCAGCAATATGTGAACATGGGAATGCTCCCCCCGGGCCAAAACATCGGCTCGGGCAACTCTTTCAATCCTTTGCAACCCATGGGCAACTTGTCGCAAAATGCCTTCTCGTTCTCGAACCAACTTCCGCAACAGAACTTGGGTCCTCCTACTCAACCACTGTCACATCGCCGTAATCAGTCGGCACTCCCCAACATGGGCATGGGACCTCCCCCTGCCCCCTCCGCTGGTGCCTCTGGATCTACTTTTGGCAATTTCGAAGCCCCTGGCACCCAAAGCCGGGAGAACGCAGGCGGCCGAGGTGGTCGCGGCGGCGGCGGCGGTCATCAGAGACGCCACTCGCTGGCTCTCGCTGACGCAAAGAAGGCCGCCGAAATTGCTCAACAGAAGCGTACCACCAGCGGTTTCTCGTTCCCTGCATCGCCCGCTACCGAAGGTCCTGCTACCGAGCAGAACAAGCCTGCCCCTCAGAATACCCTCGATGTCCCAGCTCCCCAGCCTTCTGGTCGTGGCGGTCGTGGTGGTCACGGCCGCAGCCAGAGCATGGCTGTTAATGGCCGCGGCGCCGGCCGGGGCGCTGGAATGAATCTCAGCGCTGACACCAACGACTTCCCACGCCGTGGAAGCGGTCACGCTCGCACTGGGTCTCGCAACTTCGAGGGCAACTGGCGCTCTGGACAGAATCAGGATCAGCCGCAACACACTGGCCAAAACCAGGGCGGGTTCCAACCTGGTCACCGTGCTCGAGGCTCGGTTAGCGCCCAGTCCGTCTCCAGCATTGGATCCTTCCAGTACAACCCCAACCAGCCCCAGGTCATGCAGCTGCAAAACCAGATGATGGTCCCTCAGATGTATGGCCAGCAGTTGAACCCTGTGCAGCTCAGCCAACTCCAGGCTCTTCAAGCTGCTCAGATGAACGGCCAACAGTTCATGGGTCTGCAGAGCTCCCAGCATGCCGGCCAGATGTCCGGCCAAAACCAGCAACAGCAGCGCAAGACCCTTTTCACTCCTTACTTGCCCCAGGCTACTCTCCCTGCACTCTTGGGCGACGGCCAGCTTGTTTCTGGCATCCTTCGTGTGAACAAGAAGAACCGAAGTGATGCGTATGTCACCACGGTGGATGGTCTTCTCGATGCCGACATCTTTATCTGCGGTAGCAAGGACCGAAACCGTGCCCTTGAGGGTGACCTTGTTGCGATTGAGCTTCTTGATGTTGATGAAGTCTGGGGTCAGAAGCGTGAGAAGGAAGAGAAGAAGAAGCGCAAGGACATTACGGATACCCGATCCGGATCCACCAACCAAGGCGACCGAAACTCGAACAACGACTCCAACGCCAACGAGGGTGGTCTTCGACGTCGGGGTAGTCTTCGACAGCGTCCCACGCAGAAGAAGAACGACGATGTCGAGGTCGAAGGTCAAAGTCTCCTGCTTGTTGAAGAGGAGGAGATCAACGACGAGGCCAAGCCCCTGTATGCTGGACACGTCGTTGCCGTCATTGAACGTGTTGCTGGTCAGATGTTCTCGGGAACTCTGGGCCTCCTTCGACCCAGCAGCCAGGCCACCAAGGAGAAGCAGGAAGCGGAACGGGCTGCTCGGGACGGCGGCAACTCCCGCCACAACGAGCCCCGTAACCAGGAGAAGCCCAAGATCGTCTGGTTCAAGCCTACTGACAAGCGTGTCCCCCTCATTGCCATTCCCACGGAGCAGGCGCCACGTGACTTCGTTGAGAAGCACCAGGACTACGCTGACCGCATTTTCGTGGCTTGCATCAAGCGCTGGCCCATCACCTCTCTCCATCCTTTCGGTACCCTTGTTGAGCAGCTTGGTCGTATGGGTGACCTGAAGGTTGAGACTGATGCCCTTCTCCGAGACAACAATTTCTCTTCCGACGAGTTTTCCGACGCTGTTCTGCGCAGCGTTGGTCTCCAAGACTGGTCCCTCGCCAAGGAGGACGAGGAAAGTCTTGCTGCTCGTCGTGATTTCCGCGAAGAAAACGTCTTTACCGTTGATTTCAACGGCGGCGCCGAATTGGGAAGCGCCGTGCACATCAAGAACCGCCCCGATGGCAAGATTGATGTCGGTATCCACGTTCCCGACGTCGCCTATTTTGTCAAGCCTAACTCGCTGGTTGACCGTGAGGCTAAGAAGCGTGGCACCGCCGTCCAATTGAGCAACCGTTTCTGCGCTCTGCTTCCCCAGAAGCTGTCAGCCGAAGTGTGCTCTCTGTGCCCGGATGCTGAACGCCTCGCTGTCAGTGTTGTGTTCAGTGTCAATCCTCACACCGGAGCCGTTGCCGAGGGCGACTCTTGGGTTGGCAGGAGTATCATCAAGAGCTCCGGCAAGGTCTCACTTGCGGATATTGACACTGCCTTGACCAATGCGGACGACTTTACCAACACGGCCGTCCCCGTCAACACACTTCACATTCTCAATGCCGTGGCTCAGAAGTTCCGAGAGTCTCGTCTCGGTGCCGGCGGCGAACCCATTGCGCCACTCCGTCTCCTGCAGCAGCTCGATGACGAGAACAACCCGGTGCAGGAGAACCTCTTCGACTCTACTCAGGCTCTCGAGCTTGTGGAAGAGCTTGTCCACAAGGCCAACTCGTTTGTGGCCCAGTGCCTCGCCGAAGGACTCCCTGAAAAGGCTCTCCTCCGACGCCAGGGCGCCCCCAACCCACGACGTCTGCAGACGTTTGTTGAGCGCATGACTGCTCTTGGCTACGACATCGACGCCGGTGCCAGCGGAGCTCTCCAGAACAGCCTTTTCAAGGTTGACGACTCTGATCTGCGCAAGGGCATGGAGACTCTGCTCGTCAAGTCGATGCAGCGTGCCAAGTACTTCATCTCGGGCAAGACTGGCAAGCATCTGTGGGCCCACTACTCCCTCAACCTACCCCTGTACACTCATTTCACCAGCCCTACCCGCCGATATGCCGACATCATTGTCCACCGCCAGCTGGAGGCGGTTCTGTCTCAGGGCAAAATCGAATACAACGAGGAGCTCGAGAGCCTCGTCAAGACGGCGGAGGCTTGCAACACCAAGAAGGATTCCGCGCAGAATGCGCAGGAACAGAGCATTCACATCGAAGCATGCCGCACCATGGACAAGGAGCGCCTGGCCACCAACGGTGACCTCATCACCGAGGGCATCGTCTTGTGCGTCTACGAGTCTGCCTTTGACGTCCTGATCCCTGAGTGGGGCTTCGAGAAGCGGGTGCACTGTGATCAGCTGCCTCTCAAAAAGGCCGAGTTCCGCAAGGAAAAGCGTGTCCTCGAGCTGTATTGGGAGAAGGGCGTTCCCAGTGCCGCCTACGTCCCCGAGGACGAGCGCCCCAAGGCTGCGGCTTCCATGCGGGCGTCGAACGCCATGGCGGCTCAGCGAAAGGCGGAAGAGGCTGAGCGCGCTCGCCGAGAGCAGGAGGAGGCCCGACGCAAACAGACGGAGACGGGAACCATGTCGACGGACGACGTTGATGCCTTGTTCGACGACGACGACGACAACAACTCAGATGTGACGGAGGCCATGGCCGGAGCCTCTTTAGCGGAGCGCCCTACGCAGAGCGTTCCCGGCTCGCCGGCTCGCATTTCGTCGGGTAAGCTTCAGCGAACGCGATCCGACTCCAAGGTGCCTGTGGTGGAGGGCGGCGAGGGCTCCCAGTCGAACAAGGAGAAGTACCTGAAGATGTTTGCTCTCCGCGAAGAGGACGGCGAGTACATTCAGGATGTCACAGAGATGACGAGGGTCCCCGTGATTCTCAAGACGGATCTCTCAAAGAGCCCACCGTAAGTTTGATCAAGTGCGTTTCGGATTGAGGATGGCGAGCTAACTTCTTGAACTACAGATGCTTGACGATCCGATCGCTGAACCCCTTTGCGCTGTAAGAAGATAGATTGTAAGGCGCATGTGGAAGTGGGGAGAAGAGCCATGTATTGACGATGGCGGGTAGGTGAGCTGGTCTAATAAATTGCGGACTTTGCTCAGCCGCGGGATTACAGGGGCATGACGGGAACATAGCAGTTATTGAGTGGACGGGATGAAATAAGGAGTTGCGGGAGAAGGAAGGGTAGCGGTAATGTCGAGATGAGCTCGAAAAAATACAGCCGTCGTGGCATATGTTGTTGCATCAAGTATCGATTCGGGTGTAGTGTACTAACGGAGTAGGGTCTTCCTCTTTGGCGGCGGTTTCATCTGATGTAAGACGCTGGCGTGTCAGGATGGTTTCGGGAGTAGCGGACGAGCAACGGGCCGGGAGCTTCTCAAACGGCGTCCGCTCGGCAGGAGGCAAACCGCTTCGCGAGGTGCTAACCTAATCTTTATGGTTACTTTGCCCGGCAGCGTTTCAACCCGACGCCGGCGTCGCGATGAGGGAGGCTTTGTTGGGGGTAACGGAAGCAACCTGAGCCGTCGGACCGGAAGAGACTCTCAATCCCTCCCATGCTTCAGGGACTCTGTCCTCGTGGTCATAAAGACGGTCGGCCTTCCTTGAGGCATCTGTCAGTTCTTCGTTTCGTTCCCGCCTCGTGTCTTGTCGTCCGTTCGTTTCCTCCCAGCTGGCCTGCTTTCTCCAAAGGGTTTTCCTCTCTACCAAGGACTTGTTTATTCTTCTGATTCGTTCTCTTTCTGATATATTCTTGTTTGTTGTTGTCTATTTACTTGGACTTCATCTATCTCGTGATACCCTTTTTCCCGTTCTATATCACCCTATTTGCTCGCTGGCCCGACACTCACACTCCCTCGCAACCATGATGCCTTCTTCCCTTCGAAACTTGGCCGTCGCCCTCCTCGGCGCCACGGCCTACGCTATGCCTTCGGGCCCGAGGCTGACGGAGATGCAAAAGCGCTATCACGAGCTTTCCCGGCGTCAGAGCAGTGCTGCTGCGACTGCGGGACTCGGTGACTTGGATATTCTCCAGTTGTAAGTCTCCCTTCCCCCCTTCGAACCCCTTCACTCCTGATATATCATGATGGCATCTAACACCCATCAGCGCCCTCACCCTCGAAAACCTCGAAGAAACATTCTACCGCACCGGCTTCGCAAAGTTCCCCGCCTCCGACTTCCAAGCCCTCGGCCTCTCCGACTCCACCATCGCCGACCTCATCGCCATCGGCCAAACCGAAGCCCAACACGTCTCCCTCCTGCAATCCGCCCTCGCCCAGGCCGGCGTCCAGCCCGTCCAGGCCTGCAAATACGACTTCTCCTTCACCGACGCCGCGGGAATGGTCGCCACCGCCGCCGTGCTCGAAAACGTAGGCGTCTCCGCATACCTCGGCGCCGCGCCGCTGCTCTCCGATAAGGCCATCCTCTCCACGGCCGGAGCAATCCTCACCGTCGAAGCTCGCCACCAGACGGCCATTCGCGTCTTCTCGCAGCAGGTCGCCGTGCCGCAACCGCTGGATACCCCGCTCGGTCCGAGGGCCGTCTTCTCCCTCGCCGCGCCGTTCATCGTCGAGTGTCCCGAGGGGTCGAACTTGCTCATCGAGGCGTTTCCTTCGCTGGCCATGGCCGACGGACAACAGGCCGCAGACGTGGTCATCGGGAGCGCCATCAAGCTTTCCTCTGACGCTGCTTCGGGAGCTACCCACTGCGGCTTCACTTCCGGTGGTCTCCTGCCCGGCGGCACAAAGTTCTCCCCCTTTACCGAGGCCGACGGCTGCGAGGTGCCCCAGGATGTGGCCGGCGTCGTCTACGTTACTCTGACCAGCGACGGGCCGATAGACGGAGTCATCACCGACGACATCACCGTGGCTGGGCCCATGGTTCTTACCATTTCATAGAGACTTCTTTTCTTTTCTTTGTTTCTTTAGATAGCTGTTGAGAGAGAGAGAGGGAGTTGTAATTGAGTGCTGCCGACATCAGGCCCTCCACAGTACCTACACATGTTACCCGTCAGCTTGAGTGGCCCTAATTCTTTAAAGTCTATGTTCTTCGAGTCAACCGAGAACACAAAAAAGCTTTCTGTAGATACAATATATTAGG
>JAMQMW010000808.1:11508-26143 GCA_024115155.1 Thelonectria blattea
GCATGGCTAAGGTAGTCGAGACATACTCCAGCAAACCACTATTCTGGCCCGCCACCATATCGTCTGTATGCCCAACCCCAACCTTAGCTACACTGATCCTCCCTCGTCCGCTATGCTAACTGTCGCCAAGCCAACATATGCTGCACCCCCTTCGTCTTCGTCTTCGTCAACACCTCCGCCCGCTAAAGATGCTGCTCGTCGCCGTCCTCTTCATCCCGTATAGTCATCTATTCGCCGTAGGCGACAACCACCCCCCAAAGCCCCCCAGCTCAATATAACTTTTTGAGTCCCTTGATTTTCGCCGCCCTCTCCAACGCCAACAAGCCTCATAGGCGAGGGGGTATCCGAAGGAGTCTTGATTGCAATGCTGTATTCTGTGACCGTCCGCGTGATTTAACTTTTTATCTTCCTAGTCGTCGTCTGCCGTCCCGCTTAGAATGGTCTCGCGTCGAGGTACTTTTGTGCATTGGTCCACGCTGCCTTCTCCGCCGCCGAGAACTGGTCGTTGGTCAGAGTCTGAAGGCCGGTGTTGAGACCCTTGACGAAGTCGCACGCCGTTCGGAAGTCCTCGGGCAGCGCTTGAGCAAATGGCACAAACGTGTCGGGGAATTCCTCGAGACGCTTCGCTCTCGTCTCCTGGTCGTCGCTGACGTTGTCTTCGTCGAAGAAGGTCCGCACAGCAATGCCGAGGCCGATATCGGGTTCCGTCAGGAAGGGGAGACTAAGGTACAGTGTCAGTAAGGCATACGAAAACGCGGCCGCATTTGAGCTCACCTCCGGCTGATTAGTAGCTGGTCATCCCTCTCGCGCTGGGACTGGGCGTGCAGGAACATTGATGCGACAATAGCTTCAATCAAGTCCCGATCTGCCTCCCGCACGGTTGAAGACAAGGATCGGAACGCCAGCAGACTCTTGTTAAGGGGGCCGGTGTAGCCAAACACTTGGTGTTGCAGTTTCAACAGCGACGCGCACTGGCTGATGAGAACCAGGCTGTTCTTCTCCTCGTCGGTGCCCTTGCGAGGCAGACCCGACTGTCCAGTGATGTGCTTTGACCCGAGCAGGCCGAATCGGATAAGCTCGAAGGCGAGCAACGCCGCCTCGTCAAGTCCAGGCACCTCCTCTCGGCCTTCGCTAGATTCCTTGAGCGCCAGGACCGTCGTGGCGAGAGCGTTCCCCCAGTCAGTGAGCTTGTGCTCGTCGCTGACGTATCCTCGCAGGTGGAGGAATCGCCAAATCGCAATCGAAGTGATCATTTGAGCACTGTCGATGCCCCTGACGGGCCTTTCCGTAGAGAAGGTGGTCTTGACGAAGTCGAAATTGGCCAGAGTCATCACCTCGAAAGCAACGGGACCGGCGAAGTCCTTGACCGGGAAGAAGGTGTCGATGGTGCTTGGTTTGACATTCCAGCTGATTGCTCGCTCTGAAGGAGGGGGCTGCAGAGCTCGGTGGTTAATGGTATAAGAGAAGTTGGGGTCGAACCAGGCTCGCATCTTGATCTCCTTGTGTTGGATGCCTCGATGGAGCCGGGGGATCAGAAGAGCAAGGGCTTGCTCTTGAATGAGTGCGATCTGCTTCGTAACTAAGTCCTTATACTGGTCCGAGGCCACACCGTCGAGCGTGGGCTGGATAACAATCTGGCCATGAGTGATGGCACTGAGCAAGCGAGGCCCAATCAACCCCGTGTTAACATAGTGGAAGAGCTCCGCAGGCAGCTGAAGACCGAGGTATTCGTGATTGTCCTTGGTCAGGCGCTCGCAGTCATTGACTTGAATCTCGCCGCTCTCCGCAATGTAGACGAAGTGATTGACCAACATCCTCGCCTTCTGGTACTTGTCCAGCCACTTGGGGTCCTTGTTTTGCAGAATGTCGTTGAAGCTCGCGCAAGCACCCGCAACGCTGTTTTCCGAAGTCCTCATAAGATTTGCGGCCGTTGAGATGTTGTAGTTCGCATACATGGAGTGCTCGAGGAGGGCGGGGAAGGTGGGAAGAAAGGACGTTCCGGCCATGAGGAAGGAGTCGATGAATCTCGGTTCGCTGGCCGTGGGAGTAAGGCTTCGCATGACCTTCTTCTTGGAGATGGCGGTGGCCGTCTTGGCCTCCCAGTCGAAGCTTCGGATAACAGCATCCTTGATAGGGTAGAGGAGGAGCTCCTGAGAGCCCATCACGCCGGCACACTGGTCGGAGTCGATCATCTCGAAATAGGCGAGCTATTGAGGTTAGTCCCCGTCCTGTTGGTGTGACCTGGATTCGAAACAGACCTGTGCAGCGGCGTTGAAGGGGGCAACAAGGAAATGGAGGCCGCGGGTCCTGACGATCGCCTGAAGCAGAGGATAGAGGTTCTGGATGCGGAAGGCCCCTGTGTAATGGACCAGTCAGTCACGTCCAGCAAGCATCAGATTCGAACAAACCTGGGTTGGCGCCAAACGTCGACACAGCCTCCTCGGCTGCGGTTTGGGAGTACAGTCTCCAGGCCTCATCCGTCTTCTTGTTGGCCTTGAGGCCACGGTCGAGGCTCACATCGTCCTGTCCAGTGACGGACTGGCCATCGAAGACGAAGAAAGGGGTGATGTTGTGTTTCTCCCAGAGCTCGAGGTTGTCGACGATGTGCTCTTCGATGCCGGTCAGGCCGCCGAGGGCAGATAGGAGCGGTTCGTGGGAGGGCGAGTTATCGAGGAGGTGGCTAAGGTAGTAGGTGGCATCGACGGCGATGGCGCATTGTTCGAGCTCGGTAATGTCATGAGTGCTAAAACGCAGAGTTAGCGCAAGTCTCCAACCACGGGCAGGGGCGGCAGAAGGACGTACGAAGCCTGGTCATTGATCCAGGGATCCTCGACAAGGACTAAAGGACCGGTCAGCGTATATTCCACAGGTAAGCTTCCATCTTGGAGTTTAGGGTTAGGGGTAGGCCGTCCGAGGTCAAGTCCGAAGCCAGGTGCCGGCAAGGCTCGAGGGGATACGAAGCTCGACAAGACTAGCTGAAGCTGCAATTGGGTTCGAAGGGGGCATTGTGATTTCTTTGGTGGCGCATAAAGCCAGGGCGGAAGCTATGTGCGGTGTGAAGGAGCTCACACGACCAGGAGTGGTCGTTGCTGGCAACGGCGGCCACAGGAGTCGCTTAGGAGACGGAGACGGAGGAAGCAGGACTCACACGGCATCTCGACAGGTCACTGCGACTCAGACTATTGCGCCTGTGGGAGTCGAGTTACCGCAAAGGAAGCGGACTGGGCGGACCAAAGAAGTCGTTGGGAGGAGGACGATGCGCAAAACGCAGGGTTCGGTCTGTCGGTCGTTCGAGGGGAGCTTTTGGCTGTGCTTTTGGCTGTTGGTGGGTAAACCAGTCCAGGCCAAAGGGACAAGGAAAGGGACAAAGAGAGAAAGGTGGCGGACGGGACGACGGGGGTGGGAGGGATGGAATGGCGGGGTCGCAGTTAGTCGAGGGAAAAAGGCCACTAATACCAACCACCAGCCGAGCCAGGACCAGGCGCGCGGGAGGGAGCGAGGGGAAGAAGGCGAAGAAATCGGTTGTGCACAACGAGAGAAGGATAGAGGAGAAAAAAAGGAAGGATGAAGGAAGACAAGACGGAGGGAGGAAGAGGGCGGAGGAAGAAGGCGAAGGAGGAGGTGCCGGTGTTTGCTCGGGTGTCGTTTGTGTGTAACAAGTCTCGGCGTAGAGGGAAGGGGGAAAATAAGAAAAAATAAACAAGCGTTTGCGAAAAGACGGGACGATGTCGCAAGGAGGATGATGAGAGGGTGCGTCTTGTACGAGAAGTACGGGGGGGGAAACCAGATCAACCGCTTGGCCTCGGAGGCTTGTTTCGGGTTGAGGCTGAAGCTGGGGATTAGTGCGAGACGGGGAGGAGAGAGTCAGGACGTTGAAGGGTGAAGCGAATCAGAAGGAATGGCTTGAAAGTGAAGCGGCGGGCAGGTGTGCCTTTGGGCAGTTGATCAGTGAAGCTGTCATGAAAGGGACCTGGACTTGATCTGCAACGAGATCAACCTGAAAGGTAAGGTACCTAATAAGGTATGGAAGGCGCTGTTGAAGACTGCAGTCGAAGTCGAATTACGGTGCGCCTTCCCACTGCGATGCGAGTGCACCCTGGTCGCAGCTGCCAACCACTCACCACTGCAATGTACCTGCCGCCCCGCGTGCACACCTGGCGTTTGGCAAGTACCAGCGTTGAACCCTCCTGCCAAACGACAAACGCACACACTCACCCACTCAACTGCTGCTGCCCGCACACAAACAAAATGGAACCCTTGTGATTGTGGCACTTTTTTGCCATTGTGGCGGTGCTGCTGCTTTACCTAATTGACTCCGAATGTCACCGAGTCGGTCATGGACATCCAATGGATGGCCTTGCATCTCGCAATTGCGAGGAGTAGCATCGAAAACGAGACATGTTTCTATTCCCCCGAAGAATAGATAAACGAGAAAACCGTCAGGATTAAACCCTACAATTCGTTTCCTCGTCTGTTTGTGCCTCTCGGCTTACACCTGCATCCCCGCCAATCAGTCAGAAACCATATCCAATCGCATCTCTCGGCCGAACCCGGCTGGTTTCAGCTTATCGCAGTATTCGTACAAATACTCCAAACGGCATCTCCCCCTCCTGCATCTCCATCGATCGCTCAGAAATACATCTACATGCTTACATCATCCCCATTGACAAACCACCATGGCTTCTGCAAACATCCCAATCATTGACTTTTCCAATCCAGATGTCGACCCAAAGGAGATAGCTCGTCAGCTCGTCGATGCTGCCGAGGAACACGGCTTCATCTATATTCGCAACCTCGGGCGGGACATTTCAGCCTCCGAGATTGATGGTGCCTTTTCTCTAGTGGGTGTCTCATTCGGTCGAGGCGATTCCATCGGTTTAATAAACATCATGTAGTCGAAAAAGATATTTGAGTCTCCTGTCGAGGAGAAGCAGAGGTGCACCATCCAGACCAACAACCGCGGATGGTCGGGAATGCATTCCGAGACTTTGGATCCTAAAAACCAAAAGGTGATTATCCCGTCATGCTCTAATTGCCATAGCAGATTTTGTTAATCATCTCTTAGGTCGGAGACTACAAAGAGTGAGATGTCTTCCCGTGCTCCGTACCCTGCATCGACTCAACAGTCTTAGAGCCTTCAACTTTGGTGAATTCGTCAATGGCAAAGCTCAACAACCTCTCCCTGCCCCTATAGTCCCCGACGAACCTCAAATCTGTGCCTTTGCAGCTTCCTGTCACAAACTCTGTCAAAGACTTCTTTACCTCTTAGGACTCGGCCTTGATGTAAGCCCCCAAATACATTCTGCTTATTCATGAGTTCGACTTACACACCCAGGTCGACGACTTCTTCTCCTCGGCTCACAGCACCTCCAAGGGCCCCTCAGGCACCATCCTCCGCTTCCTCCGCTACCCGCCTCCCGAAGCCACCGCCCATTCTTCCGACGACGTTCGGGCCGGCGCCCACTCCGACTACGGCTCCGTCACGCTTCTCTTCCGCCTCAAGGGCCAAGCCGGTCTCGAGGTCCTCACCAAGGCCAATGCCTGGGCTCCCGTGCCCGTGACTCCGCCCGGCACCGAAAACGACCCCAGCCCGCCGATCCTGATCAACATTGGCGATCTCCTGTCCTACTGGACCAACGGCTTGTTCCGAAGCACCGTCCATCGGGTTGTCTTCCCGTCGGATGGGAGCGTGGCCGTAGAGGGTGAGACGAGCAGCGGGCCCAGGTACTCGATTGCTTTCTTTTGTCATCCCGTTGGCTTAACCCCCCTCGAGCCTGTGCCCAGTGACCGGGTCAAGAACTTTGTTCCTTCTGAAGGAACCCCGAATGCGAACCCGTATGCAGAGAGAAAAGTCCTGACGGCAGATGAGCACTTGTTCATGCGTCTCAAGGAAAGCTACGGGGACTTGTACGATGAGAAACCATGAATCACAGATGGAACCACAAATTGAATCACTTAATTCGGCTTCGATTTGTTCTTCTCCTCCGCCACTCAAAGTCTATTGCCTCTCTACTTCCCTTCGCAGCTCCTGCCCACTGCGTCTGTGTCTTTCCGTTCCGCTTCGTGCTTCGCAGCATCTCCACCTCAGTCCACCCTTAGACGATGCCGCAGTACCACCGCTTCCAGGGATCCTTAAACCCATCGTAGTACTTCTCCTCGATTTCGTCGTCTTCCTTGATGGTGAGGTACTTGAGCACTCGCCAGTCGTAGACCTGAATCCAGTCGCGTCTCTCTGGTGGATACCTCTCTCGCGTGGAGTTGACCATTCTCATACGATCGCGAGTATCCCCGGACTCGTCCTGGCTGTCGATGAACCAAATGGTGGTTGGGCCGGGTTCCCAGCTCTCGCCAAGTCGAACTCCAACCTCCTCTCGGGCAAGAAAAAGGTCGATATTCTGAACTGGGGATGGAACACCATGTCTGCGAAGCTGCCTCAGCACAATGCCCTCACGGTCGGTGACATCTGGTTCGACCAGAACGACAACGTTGGCGAGCCAGCATTTGTCATGGGCATATCGGCAATCGGTTGGTGACGAAGACGAGTTCTGGCGAGTCTCGTTAGGCTCTGGGGCTTGTTCAGACGATGCGATTGGCGCAGGCTTGTTGGAGGGCCCGTTCTGAGTCTCGCCGGACTCTCTAGCTTGAAGGGACAAGTTCGTCGGGCAAGGAAAATTGGAGGGTGAATCCTGATAGGCCTCGTCGGGGTTCATGGACGGAGGAGGCATCTCGTCTTCGGGTGCTCCAAGAGGTTGACCGCAATCTTCTCGTTGCTCTTCGTCGGGGATTGTAATTATCGTGGTATCAACCACCGGAGATGACGGGCGTGTTTGTGAAGAATGAAGCCTTGTGGTAACGGCAGTTGTGAAGGACGCACCCGGTGAAGAGGTGAGGTCAATTATTTCAGGTTCGAACTCCTCATTCGAAGGTGGGTGAGACGAGAGTGAAGGAAGGGAGTGGTGAGAGTGTTGAGAGTTGCCATCTATATCTGCCAAAGGCTTGCGTGATTGCGATGTTTCGGGCGTTTGTTGGGACAATGGTGGTGAATCGTGTATCTCCCTCGTTGGACCAGACTTTGGTCGTTTGCGTGGAGAATCATTCTCTATTGAAGAGCAATCGCGCTTCTTTGGAGGCTCCTTCTCAGTGCTTGGAGACGCGCATTGCGGTGCAGACGACGTTGGAGGGGTGGCAACTGGGTTGGTACCTAGAGGCCGCGGGTTCTCAAAGGGAGCTCGACGAGGAGGGCCCAACGCACCAATAAGCCTCCTCGCAGCAATCGGTGATGTTGGGCTCCAAGAAACGGTCGAGGTCTGGGATGATCTCCGTGGAGATGGCGTTGGCATTGTCGTCGCGGTGAGCTGGCTGAGGGCATCTATCCCAGCGCCTCGAGGATCTGCCCCCTCTAGCTTCGCGATCCATTCTAGATTTTCCTGGCTATCTTCCAGCTCCTTAGCAGTAGTAGATTCTTTCGCCATGGTTTGAAGTTCCTCGAAAGAAACAGTGTCAGTGAAGTCACGATCGAAGTGAACTTTGGTCACATTTGGGAACCGTGGACTCCAGAACCCCGTGTTTCCAACCTTGTCAAAACTGAAGCATCTCAAATCGAACACCATCGGTCTGGCAAAGACGACGTCCATCTGCTTCCCTTGTTGAACTCCAAGAGTAAGCTTGAGGTTGAGGCGGTCGTTCTCACTGAAAGAAATCGATTCGTGGTCGCCATGAGAAACAACGTCCCTCAGCATCGTTTCGTTCAGCTCGACCACATTCACAACGGTGAATTCCGGTTTCGCACCCCATGTCTTGACCTGTTCTCGGTTGTCAAGACACCCCAGATAAAAGTGAGTCCATTTCAGACCAGCAATGTGGTAGGCTCTTGCCTTTGCCGCTTCATACCGAGCACCAACAACCGCGAAATCGCCAACATCGCCAAAATTACCAATGTACTCTTTCTTGAGTTTGATGCAACTGCTCGAGAAGGGCCTCCGAATGTCGGTAAAGTCAAAGTAGGGGTCGTCGGGTTTCAGGACAAGGCCCTCTTTCCTGCTGAGAATCACTCTGGCGAATGCTTTGCGGAGATTGGATGCTCCCATTCTGTGACCAAAATCTATGACCTCGTGGTGGACGAGCTCGGCCCAGCCGGTTCGACAGGATATTAAGTTCGACAGGGCCA
This sequence comes from Thelonectria blattea, assembly GCA_024115155.1. Taxonomy (NCBI): domain Eukaryota; kingdom Fungi; phylum Ascomycota; class Sordariomycetes; order Hypocreales; family Nectriaceae; genus Thelonectria; species Thelonectria blattea. Next base: position 19,676 of record JAMQMW010000808.1, read on the forward strand.
TGAACCTCTCGGAACGCCGGACATTGACAAAGGACCGGCCGTCGAGGAGGAGAATGTCGTAATAAATCATCATCAGGTGCTCATGAGGCCCGGGTCTGATCTGTTAGTATGGATGGGAGCGTTGCTCGATGGTGGACATACAAGGAGTCCTGCTCGGTGTTTAAGAACCGACCTCTTCGTGAAACGTGCTTTCTTATCTTGTGAAAAGGGAGGATTTTATGTTCCTAAAGCTGGTCAGAGAATGATCATTTGGAAGCAGTAAGCTTACATTATCGTCGTACACAACCAATTCGCCTTCTAAAATGCAGCCTTCTTTTATCTTCGCGTCCAATCGTCCAATCTTTAATGACTCCTTTATAACTCTGAAAAAATTAGCAGAGCCAGAAAAACAGTCTTTTTACTTACCCATGAAGCGCCTCCCTGTCCTCGGTACTATCTTTCCCACTCTTTGAGAATATCTGAATGCATCGACTGCCTTTACTGAGGTCGACGTGGACTTGGCAATATTCCCCATCTATTTTTTCTTCCACGCTCATGCGCCCGTGTCCCATGTCAAAACAATGCTTGATGCTCCGACCCTTCAGCCATTGCTGTCTCCCGACTTTTACGCCAAGTTGGGGCTTGATTGTGCTGAGAAGCTGCTCCCGCGAAGTTCTGCAGGCGGTGTTGGGGAGAAGCTTTCCTCTCATATCCTGGACTGCAGTGATAGCGGTGGTAAAGTCGTCATGAATCTTGAGGACGGATGGGAGAACCGGATCGCATAAGCGGTAGACTAGGTGCGGATCGAGCACCAGAGGCTGGTAGTCCTTCAAGATGAGTCTCGTAAACCATTTCGCTTCTATGGCATTAAAGCGGCGGAAGAGCTTCTCGAGATCTGTCCGACTGCCTTGAGTAAGAGCGCTCTGTGAGGCTCGTATAGCAGGAGAACTCCATTTGACTTTTGCCGCAAGAGAATGCAGCGTTTGGTCAATTTCTTCGACGGTGACTTGGTGTGCCTTGTCAAAAGAAGGGTTCGGCTGCTAGCTGTCAGCCTCGTTTCTTCCAAAACATGAAGAGATAGCTGACAGTGATGGTGAGAATCTGAGCCACACAATCGGCCAGATCAATACAACGACTCGGTTGACGATACTGTGACAATTCCGCGATTCGAGAGGACCCCAAGAAGAACGCCCGGCCAATTATCTTCTCCAACGATTTTGCCTGGATACAGTATACCCGATCTGTCCTCTTGTCCGGTAATAGAGTTGATAGCAAAGCAGCTAAGCTGGTGTCGTGGGCACCAATGGCGTCCCGGTGCCGAGCAAACCAGGCGCTGACAACATGTGCATTATTTTTGCGATTGACGGACAACTTGTGTGACGACTCAAGGAGATCGCAAACAAGATGGAACGGGAGCGGCATGATACATTTGTAACGTGACCATGTCAGTATTGTAAGAGCAGAAGCACAGAGACGGCGGCCGACATATAATTAAAGGCCTGGTAGGTGGAAGGAATGAGTCGGTTCGGGGCAGGTGTGAATACAAGCGCAGGCAGCAGAGATCATGGATCGAACGACTCCATTCCCGGATTCAAAATCGGTGCAACGGCGTTCGAACTGTCCCGAGTCGGCGCGAAGTGCTGGAGCTGGCGCGAATTAGGTAAGTCCGTGACAGCGCCTTGGCTGGTACCTGCCCTGAGGGGACGCGACGTTGACGGGTACTCACGTGACCGTAGTCACATGACCAAACCCCATCTCCAATCAAGTCCTGATCGTGCCTGAGGCTGGCTGTCCGGGAAGTTTAACAGAACCTCAAGCACAAGAATTCCAACCATCTTAATTGTGTCTTTGCTTTGCCTCTCTTTAACGTCAGTGGAGATTCCTATTCTTGCCCGTCATGCGAACGCACACAAAAAGAGACATTTGCGAGCCACCATCGTCAGATGACGCCCACAGCAGTCGCACAGCAAACAAAGCCAGCCAACCAAAAGCGAGCCACACTGCGGCAAAATTGACAGGGCAGATGAAACACAGCGGCAGGGTCGACCAGGGGCGCTAATTTCGGCGGAAATTGCTGCAGCTCGGCCACGGTTGCGGCTTCGTGCTGACGATGGATCCTCGCAACGCCGCTACGCGGCTGTCAGGGGGATTGCCCGTCATGCTTCATTCGAAGCCTCGGGAACTGGATGACGGACGCATTCGACGGAAGTCCTCTGCTGCTTCAGCTTCACCACTGCCGTCAGCCCGCAGTCATTATCCACTCAAACGGGAGAGCTAGACTTCCTGCGGGAACGGTTGTGTGGGAACGGCTGTGGGAACTGGGAACACCCTCTGACCCGCGCACACAAAATCCCAGCATGGTCAGTGGCCGAGCCGGCCGAGCCTGGACTAGCCGCAGTATTTTCGAACGAGTCACCGCCCCAGAAAGCGCTGGTTGTGCAGCGAGTGACCTCCAGGATCCCCCGACACGTCCTGCAGGTTCTGCAGGTCAGCTTGCCCTGAAAACCGGAACCTTCGAAACAGCCAATTGAGGCGTCAAGCAGGTCATGATGGATCTTTATTTGACTGGACAACGCTTCTGGAAACGATCTTTTGGGGGAAATCTGCACAATCGTCTCCCCAATGACTTACATGGGCCGAATCCCCAACAAGAACACGGACGCAGCCCCCTGAGGCTCCAATCCCCGAGGTCAATGCAGCATCGAGGCCAAGGAGGCCCGAGTTCGCGGCGCCAACTGTTCACGTTTGGCGCATGGATGGGAGGAACAGGTGCCAGCCAGCCAGGCGTGGGCGGTTGAGGAGAAAGTCAGCGGAGACGGACGATTGACGGCCCACGGGGATTTCCAAGGCAAGCAGCTAAATAAAGCGATAACAATTCAAAGACGCAGCAAACCAAAGCAACGGGGACCGGGGCTCGATCCACTGCCGACAGCTGGTTGTCGGGGTCAAATGGTGCCATTTGCTGCGTCTCAAGTTGTGTGTTCCTTGGATGCATCGAAGGGACATGACGATTAGCAGACACGACGGGTACGGACGGTGCCGAGGCGATATAAACAAACCCTGCGGCCTGCGCCTCGTGATGTTGAACGAGTTCCTTTCGGAATCTGTCTGGCGCTCTCCGGGACTTCCACTCATCCATTCATTTTTGTCGTTCGTTTATTCATCAGCCGGCCGTCGCCCACTTCGCATTTCGTCCCCAATCTTTATCGTCCGTCCTCAACATTATTTCGACATCGCAAACAACAACACCAATATTACCGCCCGTGCAACCTAATAACGCAACAACGCAACGCAGCAACGACGACCGACGCCCGGCATAATTAATTGATCGCCGACAAAAAAGTCGCTTGGATTTCTCACCCCAGCCTCATCTCCCAGCCCACAATCAGCAATCTCTGATCCCCTTATCTCAGCATCAATCCAACGCCCGAAAACGCCCCCCGGCGCCCCCTTCTCCTCTCACCCCCTAACAATAACGTCACCCTGTCCCGGACGACCACGACCGCCCCTGAGAGTGGCCTGGGAGTCTGGGACTCAAAGCGCCCGCTCACTGGCTCGCTGTTCCTGAGAGCAGTTGCACTACAGGCCTGGATTGGCTTGGCCTGCCACTTTTCGGGCGTGTCGATTCGTGCTGCCCCCCAAGTGCCAGAGCCGCTGGAGCGCTATTGTCCACTGGCCTCCACCGCCAGAGTGACGGCACGGTGCTAAACCCCAATGCGCAACACCACCCGTCCTTCTCGCTTCGAGCCCTCCACCGTCTCTTCCTCCCCTTAGCCATCGTCGCTCCCTCATGACTGGCTTCCTCCTTCAACTCTGTGTCGCCAACCGTTGCTCGTCCGTTCTCTTCGATGACTATCGACATCTAACAGAAGCCCACCACAGAGCCCTCGAAGCAAGGGGAGCCGTCGCCTCCGTGAGACTGCGACGTTGCAGACCTTGTCGTTGTGCTCCCGCCACTCCTTTGCAGAAACGCCGAAAGAACCCAGGCGACCATTCCCTTTGCACCCTCTCGGACAGCAGCCCCCTCGAAATGTCTTCCCAGCAGGCCATCCGCCGTCGATATTCCGTGGTCGATCGTGTGCCCACCGATTTGATCATGGGTTCGCCCGACGGTTCCAACATGTCCGCTTCCCCTGTTTCCGACGCTCTGTCGAGTTTCCCTTCCCACGACTTTGCGCGGGCCGCTCAAGAGGACGACTCTGACTCGACACGCACCCGTCAAAGCAGCACCGCCTCGACATCATCAATGCCTCCTCCACCGGCACCGCGAGAAGACGGCCCGGCGAGACGTGGCCACAGGCGAGCACAGTCCAGCGTGTGTCGACAGGTCAACCGACTCTCCCTCACACTTCCCATTGCTCCCCCGACCAGTGACCCTTCCCGCCCAACCCCCTCTACCGCCAAGTCATCGGTGCCCCCCACTCCCGTCGACTCGACCACGGCGTCCCCTGCCGACGCCAACGAATTCATCATCGCCATTGCCACCCAGGAGAGGCGTGTGTTGGAACTACGGGAGGAGCTCGCCCGTGCCGAGGCCGACCTCCACAAGCTCAAGAAGAAATGGACCGGAAAGGATGCGACTCGCAAGAGAGCCGAACAACGCCAAACGGAGGCCTTGCGGTCCACGGGCCCCCGTGCCGAGGATGAAGCCACGAGACGCAGCGTTGACCTCGAGCGGAGAAAGCTCTTTGAGCAGTCCCAAGGCCAACCCGCAACCCCCCAGGGCCGACGAAAGGTGTTCCGAGGCGGCCACACGAGGACCCTATCTCTCCTTTCGCCGGCGAAGGACTCGGGCTTCTCCCTTCACGAAGACGGCAAGGAACCGGAAACAGTGCAGCTCCCCACCATAGAGCGCAGGGCCGCTCAATTGACCAACCCGAACCTGGCGAAGCGTGCGTCATGGCAGCCGCGTTCGCAGCAGAGCATGCAGAACATTCCCGGAGTCAATGTTCCCGTCCCCCGAATCATGGAAGACTTCAAGCTGGGCTTCCGGGCGTTTGTCGAGGACATTCGCCAAATCACGGTGGGAGACGAGCCCATTAACGGGCAGTTGACGAGTTCCACATCGGTCGACTTCAACGGCTCCAACCAAGACACAATCCGGCCCAGCCATCCCTTGCGACCCAAGGTGAGTACGGTGTTTGAGCCACCCCACTCGGCAGACTTGACTCCGACGACGGGCAACAAGGCCGAGGCGCCCAAGGACAAGCAAGACAAGCCCAAGGGTAAGGCGAAGCATTTCTCATGGACCCCCCTCGCCGTCGACGCTCTGGACGACAACGACTGGTCAAACTGGGAGTCGCCGTCGTCTGCCAAGACATCTCGCTGGAGCGGCTCGACGATGGGCAGCAGCATCGACGACATGCCCGACGACGAGCCCCAGAACACGACGCCTTCGTAAGTTGAGAATGTTAGCTGGTCCAACCTGTGCTAACTTTTCTGCAGAAAGAAGCGGTCGTCTGGGATCGAAACCCCGCTCCTCTCGCCCAAGCTCGAGGAGTTTTCCAACATGGTCAACCGACTGACGCCAAGCAGCATCAAGCGGACTGCGACCAACCTCATGGACGAATGGGAAAAGTCGTTGACCGAGCCCCAGACGCAACGCCAGCGGGCTCCGGTTCAGAACAAGGAGAACAGCGTATAAACGACGATGGCAACATGGTTGACGCACCCGGGCCCTTTGCACATATATATCGATCCGCCCACAGGAGAGAATAAGAAGATGGAGAAGAAAAGGTTGCGCACACGGACCGGCATTTTGGAGAGATGGCTACCTAGAGGAGTTTGCGTTTTCTGACAGGACCCGGCTACACTTGGAAGGCATGTACGGATTTCTTTTGTATGGATGTTTTGGGAGATGGAGGGAACGAGGACTTGTGCGCGACTATTATCTTGGTGTTAGGATAATGATAATGAACGACTATCATGAGTGATGACTTGAAGAATCACTGCATTCTGAGTCTGAATTCGAAATAGCTAGCTACTTTAGAAAAAATAGTTTTAAAAAAAAATGGAAGTTCAATGAAACAAGTTTGGCTGTGACTTGCAACTGTCTGTGTGGTAGGTATACGGCCTGTTGGTTGGGGTTCATGAGGATTCAAACTGCATGATGAATGCTTCCAAGCCTCAGTGAGACGGAGAGACGGAGACGAAGGGTTCATCATGGCTCCTCATGACTCCTCACAACGGGCCGAAATGTCTTCGGAACGAGTGAGACATGACTTTCGGATAGTTACGGGAGCAATTCACTTGATAATTATTGAAGTCCACATTCCAGCGTTAACCACTTGGCAATCACAGCGACGTCGACGTGTTCGTTCCAGAACCCAGCGGGCGGTCAGCAGGGATGATGTGAAGGGAGAAAAACTGCTTGTTACCAGGGTGATGAAGTTTGGACTTGAGTAGCGCGGGGGAAGAGGGGGGACTCCTTTAAATGAGGAGTGGGATTCCCCAAGGCGAAGTTTCGAAGGGGGGATGCGAGAAAGCAGG
>JAMQMW010000810.1:0-46066 GCA_024115155.1 Thelonectria blattea
CCCCCCCCCCCCTCCAGGGGGCAAGAGAAAAGCACTCTACTCCAGAATCTAACGCAGTCGTCCAGTTCTGCACCCCCCCTCCCATTTCCCAGTGCTCCGGGGGCGCTAAACCAACGGTAATCTGTAGGTGAAGGTCCTGGGAAAAGCTGGACGGCCCAAAGGGCAGGGAAGTGGCATGGCAAGGGGCAAAGAGAGAGGGTCCCGGAGAGAATGAAGAAGAGATAAAAGGCGGGGAATCACAGGAAGTTGTCCTGCTTCGGTTTCACCTTGTTCATCTCCTCGCTGCAGTCCTCGAATGTCTCTTCCAAGAACCCCTTGTTCTATGTTCAGTTTCCTTTTCCATTTCCTTTTCCTTCTTTTCTTGTGGCGGGAAGCGCGTGAGATTCGTCATCAAAGACCGGCATGCACACACGCCCCCCTTTTCGATGGACGCCGAACAAAATAATAAATAATAAATAAATAAAAAAACAATTCATCCTCGACGCATGCCGGGATCGAGTCCTGGAGAAACAGATGATGATCAGAACACCCACTCACGGTGAGGTAACATTGCATTTGGCATCTCATTCCCCTTGTATTCGTCCCCCCCTCTTCGGCAGCCTTTCATGAAAAAGGAGTCCTCGTCTCCCCTTGCAAAAGGACATTGTAGACCTGTCACGACCCGCCAGTCGGGGTCGCACCCTCCGTCGTCGTATCGAGGGAGAGCGTGATCTATTCCTGGCCCTCCGTACTCGATGGATCTCGGTCCGGTCGGCGCATACCTCGACGATACAAGGTAGAAATGGGTGCTTCCTATCCCGTCTGCAAGCCAAGAAGCCAAGTCGCCCAGAGGCCTCAGCTCGTACTTTTTCTGGCGTGCAAGCCACACCTTTCTATTCCTATGCACTTCCTAGCTGAGCGCTGTCCGCTTACTACGTAGTATGAGGGCACACTACGAAGTATAACGTGTCGTATCTTTTCCTCGTACACGCCTCGCTGACTTGTACCACGTCTCTTCGAATCAGGAACATGCCACTCCGTGTGCAATGGCTGGACACAGTGCGAGGCGTCGACATGTCATCAGCTGAAGCCGCCAAGCCATGGAATCCTCACCGAACTTAGAGGACAGGCCGAGGCAATTCTTCCAGACGACAGCATCAACCAGATCGTTGAAACGGTTACTCGTTGCCGACCTGTACCACCGTCCCGTGTTTTCCCTTGAAATGCCACCTCAACCCGCCAGTTGTCGTCGAATGCATCCTGTGCCCGCATAGCATGGCCCAACTCATGCGTTGAAGGCGTCACATGAGCCATATCCGTTTTCAACGTCGCCTTCGCTCTCACTGCCGATCAGCCTTCGAAGTTTCTCGGTGAGACGACGGGGCGTGAGATTTGCCGCCCCTCGCGCGAAAGCCACCATGATCGGGAGAGACACGTTTCTTTATCCCGACATTGCCACAATTCCTTGGCCGGCAGGACGTCATGTTGTCCTGTTGAGGTTAGTTGGGACGCAGCCAGATCATGGGGAACCCACCTTCATTTTGCACGCAAGGGGGACCCGGGGAGTGCATGGTCTGGAGGTGATCTGGTGGTCGAGAACGTTCAGCGTTGAACAGCGACTGGAGTCTTGGATCTGTGTCGGTTGATGCGGTCCGAATCACTTGCAAGACGTTTCTGAGTGAGACACGATGGGCTGATTCGACGCATGCTTTGTCTGCTTGTACCCAGGTTGATTCCGATCGAGTGCTCCAGAGCTGTAAACTCACTTGGACAATGATCGGGATGAATCCTGCAACACATGTCCAATTGTGACGATTGTGTTGCTTGAAGCGTATTCGCATAGTCTATTAGGCGAGGGTGCGTCAGAGGCATTGTGTCCTACGTGCCGAGTTGAACCGATACATGGCTGTGCTGCTTCAAGGTGAAATCACATAGTCATACAAACTGCCTTTGTATCTGCCTTGTTTACTAGGAACTGCCTTTATATCTGCCATGTTACTCGGCCGGGTTCAGTGGTAGGACTGGATGTCCCATATAGTCCCAAATGACTTGAATGGGGTGAGCACTGCATAGGTACTGAACGGCCTTGGTATAACGCCAAACAATATCCAAACCATCTAGGACCTCCATGTCTAGAACCCCCCTCGAGGAAGAGGAGTCTTGGGACACTGTCAATCTTGTTGACATCGACTCGGCATCAAGGCACCTAGACTATCCCGCAGATATCCTGCACTCCAACCCATAATCTCCGGACACATCAGAACCAGCACAAGTGAGGTGATCAGTGACTTGTTCGCATGGCATCGCACCGCACGTCGGGACAGTGTTATCGTGATGTGGGGAGGGTTCATTTTCTTCCACAATGCAAGCCAGCATGACACCCACGGCCATGATGTGCATCATGGATCATGGGTGAATTGGGAGCAAGATTTGGTGGCTGGTGGATCTCAGATGAATGCATCGTTGCGGGGTGTTGTTATGGGATTGAAGGGTGTTCTGTCGAGTGGCGAGGTCCTCGATCAGCCAATGCTCTTGTCTCGAGAGTCATGTCAAGTTCAAGGCGTGTCAAGCATTCAAGGCTGAGTCTTGAATCAAATCGGACGATGCAAATGGCGTCAACTGGTTGGTCTATCCGTTCGGTCCCTGAGATTCAAACGCACTAGACCAGCCCCCCTTTCGACCTCCAAACCCCCTGCAGGTGTCAACTCGGCCAAGCGACGGGGCGCAGTTTCAGCTGGAGAATCAGCCTCAACTCGAAAGGTCAACAACACCCGAGCTGCATCTCTTCCTTCCTTGCTTTCTTTACCCATTCATACTCTTCCCGTCACACACCCCCTATCCACATGCTCTCCAGCCTCACAACAAAGCTGGCCCTCAAAAAGGCCGGCCTCTCCAGCGACCTGCTGGACTTTTCCGGCCCGGCCCGCCCCCCGAACAAGCTCAGGAAGAAGCCCCCGGCGCCGAGCTCCCCCGAGGACGACGACTCGGACGGCTCCTGGTCGGGCTGGATGTCGGTCAAGTCTCTACCCCTGAGCGTGCAGCCCTGGCTCACGCCTTCGCCTCCGGCCGTCGACGTCGCCTCTCGCAGCCCGGGCATCGGCGACAAGGCTCCCGCCGATCCGAGGGGTCTCGTCTTGCTGGGTGGCGGTCGCCGGGTTCTGCTCGTCTTCCTGCGGTGCGTTGGTTGTGCGTGTAAGTGACGCACCTTTCTTTTTCTTTTCTCTTCTTGTTCTTCATGACCCGTCAGTACTCATGCCATCCAGTCGCCCAGAAAACGTTCCTCAATCTCCGCACCCTCGCCAACCGGCACGGCGACTCCCTGACGTGCATTGCCGTGTCCCACTCGAGCGAGCAGGCCACCAAGAAATGGGTCGACATGCTCGGCGGCGCCTGGAGCGTCCGCGTCGTCGTCGACGAGCAACGCGGGCTCTACTCCGCCTGGGGTCTCGGCCTGGCCGGCGTGTGGCACCTCTTCAACCCGACCACCCAGGTCCAGGGCTGGAAGGAGAAGGGCTGGCTGGGGGACAAGGTCGCCGGTGCCATCCAGCGGGGGAAGGGAGTTCAGGAGACCCAGGAAGATGATGATGGGCCTACCACCGTCATGGGGAACAAGTGGCAGGAGGCCGGAGCGTTTGCCGTCGACGGCACGGGGACGGTTGTTTGGGGGGGGAAGGCTTTGAGGGCCGATGATGTGATGGATTTAGACTATGGGGCGAGGATATTGATGGCGTAGACGAGGCATGAGGCTGGAGTTTGGCGTTTATGTTTCATGGTGGATGGGATTGCATACAGACTAACGAGCAATAAGATATCAATGACTGCATCATTAGGTACCCTATGCCTTCACAACCACTCCTCCATCTACATCATTGCCATGGATGGAGATACCCTATGCCTTCTCAACCCACTCCTCCTTCCCCACACATCTAGTAATCTCGACGCCGTCCTATCCCGTTAGCACTCAACCACCCCTCAACGGCATCAACTTACCGGAACTCCCGTCGGCTCAAAGCTGTTCACCAACACACTCTCATACACCAGCCCCGGATCCCCCCTAACCTCCCCATCCAGGACCTCCTCCCCCTGCCTCTTAGCATACTGCCTCGCCGTCCTCTCCTCAAACCCCCCAACCTCCCCCCCTCCACCTTCCCCCAACGCCGCCCTCTTCTCAGCAACACTACTCCTCACATACTTCAAATACGGCGGATTCCCCGGCTTGATCACGTTATCCGCCGCCAACACGCTCCCCGGCGCCACGAGCCGCAACTCCTCGCACAGCTTCAGGTCGTACAAGTACGCCGGCTTGTAGTGGTCCAGAAACGCCAAGTCGATGAGCGACAGGCTGCCCTCGGCGTGCAGCCGGCGCAGCGAGGCGTCGCTCGATCCTACCACCACCTTCACCACGTCGCTCAGGCCCGCCAGGTCGACGAGCGACGTGATGACGGCCGCAAACTCCGGGTTGCGCTCCAGGCTCCAGTACCGGACGCCGCCGACTCCGCGGACCGCCGCGCCGAAGAGCAGCGTCGAGTAGCCGACGTAGCCGCCGAGTTCGACCTGTGATGTCAGTCTCAACTACAGTCAACCAGCGAGGAGGCGTACCATGACCCTCGGCTTCACCTCCTTGATCAGATCCGTCACAATCTTCCCCTTGTCCTCGCCCACGTTCATGAGATACTTCTTGGTCCGCGCATACTCGTCAATCACGGCGAGGATCTTCTCGGGCGATCCGCGCAGCTGGTCAATGTCGGGCCTGCTGTAGACGTAGTGAAGCAGTTTAATCTCTCGCCCATCGTCGAAGAAGACTGCTTCTTCCTGCTCGACGTAGGCTTTTTTGTTGTCGAATTCCATTCTTAGTCGGTTGACAAGTCTGAGTTGGTTGACGAGCCTGACTTGGCAAGCCAGTTAAAGACAACTCGTAACCATCGCCACCGGACATCTCCACGAACCCCGCGACGGCCTTCTCCCCGACTCACATGCACGCAAACTCAGTCCCTTGCCAATATAATTCCTAACTACGCTCCATTATCCTCCATGTCCTCCATCATACTGACTAGAAGCCACCTCGTTTACAAGATGACACCTTTGCCTCGCCAACGAGTATACAGAGCCCAATCCCGTTCCCAAACCGTCCCAATGCAACGTCAAGAAATAAACTCCCCAAACAAACCCCTCCAAACCCCGTTGATGCCTTTTTTTCTGGTTTTGCGTTTTCGTGGTCCGTTTTCCGTCGAATTCCATAGTTCGTGTTTTCTCTCTCAGAGTCCAATCCCACCACTCCTCCGAGAACCTTGTACATCATGTCCGCTCCGTACGGGGTATTGTAGGCCACCAGGACTAGTCCTGCAAACATGACGAGCGCCGCGGGCACCATGCCTCCCAAGTTCCGTTCCGAGTTGTTCCCAAGATCTTCCGTTCCCTAATAACACAACCGTCTCCTCTCCGTTCCATGCGTGCAGAAATCGACACCCCAAACTGTGCTTGCGCCCTGATGACGACGAATGCAACTCCAATTTGAACCCTTCCCAACGAGCAACCAGTCCAGAAAATCATGTCAACTCCTTCGCGAATGCCTTATACCTTGGATCCTCTAATCAGGCCCTTCACTCCCTATGCCTCGAGGCAAGAAATCAATCCCTGATCAGACCTTCTTCCTACTTGCGCCTTTCCCACGCTTGCGCGACGCGTGCCCAGGCTTTGGCCTGGTTCTTTGTGATGGCTTCTAACCCCAAACACTGGCAGGGGCTCCGAGACCCGAAGACTGGCCCCAAACGCCGTTGCCGCGGCCCCAGCCCCCGGGAGACGCGAGGGGAGTCGTTGAGCGCTTGGCGGCGTTGGCGGGAGTGCCCGAGGGTCGGGTCCCGATGGGGGCGACCGTGTTGCCGGACTGGCCAGGCTTAGATCCGGGAGCGAGGTCGCGGGGAGGCGATCCGCCGGTCGGGCTGGAGGTGCTGGTTCGGCTCTGGCCGACGGCATTGTCAAACACCTTGTTGGTGGGACCCGTGCCCTGAGGGCTGGTGGTGCTCTGAGGACGAGAGGTGGGCTCGCCGGCCGGGGGGTTCTCGGATCCGGGAGTGCCAGCCTCGGCGGGAGGAGCGCGGCCGATGTTGTCAAAGGCGAGAGGCGAGTGGCCGCGGATGCTGGAGGGGCCGCTAGCGACCGAAGTGCCGGGAGGACCGCTGCGGACGTTGCCCGTCTCGTCGACGTAGCTCGACTTGTCCGCAAAGGGGCCCTCTCCGTACAAGGCGCTGCGTTGGCGGGCAATCAACTCCCGCGTCTCCTCCTCGGACATGTGCTTGCTGTTGCTGTTGTCTCTGGCGCTGGGGGTGACGTTGGTGGATCCGATGGCGATGTCGGAAATGACGGCTACGTAGAACTGTTAGCCAAAGCTCAACGGAACAGAATTACAGGCGTGCCGTCGGAAAGTGTTTTGAAGGGTAGGAGCACGGCAGCCATGTCACTGGACGGTGCCGTGCCCGGAATTTTTCTATTTGTGCTCTTTTTTGCGATAGGATGTGCTATACAGTAGAGGGAGGCCTACTTCGCTGGTATTGCTGCTCCGTGTGCAGGTTTCGAAGCTCGCGCTCCCGCTGGGCTGCCATCCTTCTCTTCGCTTGCATGACCTGCTCCGCCTCGTTGGAGCCTCTGGAGGGCTGATGGCGTTGGTTGGCGTAAAAGTTCTGGAGGTTGGGTCCTTGCGGGCCGCGGGCGTCGTCGAAGTTATTCACCGAGTGAGGGCGAGGACCGGCACCGTGGGGAGTTCGTCCATCTACGTCCGGTCAGTCGAGGAAAATCGCCCACCTGCCCCAGCCCACTCACCAAGACCTGGGAGGGAACCTGGCAGGGCCGAGAGAAAGATTGGCTCGGAACTTACGTCGGCCGCCCATTCCGTAGCCTTTGCCGGATTTCTGTAGGTTCTCGTAGGCTCTGTCGACCTCTGCGAAGGATTAGTTGGTCAGGATCGATGACGTATGGAGAAAATGTCGCGCATACCCTCAAACTGATGCGTAAAGGCATAATCGTCTTGGGGCTGAGGGCCGCTGGCACCTGGGAGATGTTAGCGACTGATGGATACTGCATCGAAACGACGTACCGGCCCGCACAGGAGTGGTCGATCCGGTCTGCTGATGATCCCAGTTGTTCTGGGCCGGAGCAGAGGCTGCGGCAGCAGCTGGAGCCGACCACTGGGCCTGGGAGTTCTCGTAGTAGGACATATTAATACCGTGAGACCGAAATGCTGAAAGTAATCTATCGGAGCGGTATTAGTGTATGGACATTCGATCGGGATCGGCGACGATGCGAGGGTCGTGAGGTGCGACGAGGAATCGAAATGGAATTTCCATCGGCGGCCGACATGGAGATGGGATAATCGGCATTTCAAGGGATCCGACGGCCACCGAGTGAACCCGAGCCTTGTCGCAACATCGACAAAATCGCCCGAAGCCGTAACCACATTTTCGACTCACCCTAGCAGGAGGAGTATCTTCGATGGTCGAGTTGAAAGGTCCACGGGCGCGCAAGTCGGAAATGGCACACACGCGAGAGGATTCGGGAGTGCGGAGAGGGCGAAGCCGGAAGGCGCAAAAAAAAAAAAAGCGAAATAACCTCGGACGGGAAGATGCAGTCGACGCCGCGGGGCGGTTGTGATGCAGACAAACGGTCTGGCAGAAGCAAAAGGAGGGAGCAGGACGAAGGAGGGAAGAGGGAGGGAGAAGGGAGGAGGGAGAAAGAGGCGAAGCTGATGGATGAGGTGTGAATCAATCTCGATGGGGCGAGGGCGCGATGGGGGGGAAAAAATTCCAGGCGGGAAAGGGGAGACGGGACTCAGGGAGGGAAGGAACAGCCTGGTCAATCATTCAATCAAAGCGGAAGTCACCTCGTGGGGACGGGGGACTCGGGGAGGGGCCACTTTCAAACCGTGCAGGTACGGTGGGCGCCAACGGGCGAGCACAGTAGATGCACTGTACTTGTATGGACAGATGAACAATTCGATTCGTTTCGTTACGTTGGCCTTCTCTTCTAGGCAGGTCGGTACATCGCTCCGGGAGCCGTTTTGTCAGGTAGCGGATGCGACGCCTCTTGGTGCATCGTTGAAGATTGGCCGGGCCGGGTCGAAGGAGGTGATTACTTTGACGGCACTGTAGCCTACGCCACACGTAGCTGTTGCTGTTGCATTCCACCACGGGTACGCGCAGTCGGCGCCTTACAAGGCATTCTCGTATTTACAGTGGGCGTGCGAAAGCTGCAATTCAGCCCGTGTTGAGAGCTGAATACGTGACGGATAATTAATGTATCCGTCCGTACACCTGTCTGGCAAGTTGGAACGGACGTGGGACTACGGGTACTAGAGAGATTGAGATGAGACCCTGATTCGGGACGCCAGCCGATGAAATACAAGCACGTACAAAAGAATGTAGTCTCAACGGCACTGCGTAAGCTGCAGCCATCAGGCACGCACTGTAGATAAAGCAGAGGTTTGCTTGACCCGGGCACTCCCGCATTACAAACGTCTTCATAATGACAATGAGTGCTTGTGAGCTGAAATGACAGTGTGGGGGCATGGCGTCCTTTGCTGTCTCTTGGCTCAGCACCTCGAGGTGGGTTGCCAGTGCAGCAGATGCTATGAACACTGTGCGAATACTTCCTTCCTCGATTGAAGCCATCGTCGTTTCTATCCGTACTCCGTACATCCATACGAACACGGTGATTCAATATTCCTCCCATTTATGCTTATCCCAAGCCCTTCGACGACACGTCAAGCACGCTCCAAAACCTCGACATCTGGGGTCGTTCGGCCGAAGCCTGCTCCCAGAGCATCTGATTGCCTTGCCTGGCCTCCAACGGCAGGTACCCAGCGTGTACAATTCGACCTGAAAGTCCCTGGATCACCGTCTGCCCAACGCTCTTCGTCCAGGTCTCGTCCCTGGGCACCAAGTTCCTCTTCCAGCCCAATCATGTTGCCATTACGGACGTGACAATCACCGACCGACAAAGATCGAAAGATGGCATTTCGGGACGAATCCAATCGGCAAGCTTCAAGTCTGTCGAAATCCGATACCGATGCCGAGTCAGTCAGCACGACGCGATACAAGTGCATAGCACCATGAATCTCTCCGTTAAACACAACTCGCCAACTCGACTCATCTTGAAGTTGTGGGGGTCAAATTTCAGCATCGTTCTTCTCCTCCTAGCGCCCCCCTTTTCCCAGTGCTGTGGGTTTGATTATACTTGGTACGTACGCTGGGGTGCGTGCTTCGCCGCTCCATATTGTCCCGTGTCTCGTGTCGTGTCGTCTTGTTCAGAGGAATCCTCTTCGGGCGTCTCATGCCGACGGCATCAGTTTGCAGCTGGTTGGAGTTTGGACGTGTTGCATCCCGGGCTACGTAAGACGAAGCTCGCTTGCCTACCACTCCCATGCGCCCAAACTGATTGGTTCGCTGCAGTCTTCTCTGATCCAGCTGGCAATCTGGGGTTCGGCTATGCCACAGACTGGCTTGACGGGTAGTGTCCGTCGCTAGCTTCAAGGCTTCTGATGAATTGGCGTCACTCGTAGCCATCCGATGTCCATGACCAAAGAACTGCATCCCTGGTCGAGGCTCTTCCACGAGAGATGGGATCAAATGGGTCGACAAGGGTGGACTTGGCCTGTCCGGTGAGTGTCCACGAGAGGAGCACGCACTCTCCCCGCAGGCTCCATGAATGCAGTCTATTACACCGACAAAAGCCGCTTCATCTTCAACATGCGACGAGGCTGTCGAGGCTACCGACTACAGGTCTATGAATTGTGGTAGTTGATCGGCAATGCCATCGTCATCTATCGACTCGAGACCTTCGATACCCTCGCCCTGACTTGTCACTAGGCAAGAAATTCCCTATTCGAGCCATCATGGTTCGATACTCGACAACCCAACCAGGGACTCCAAGTCTGTCAATCTACTCCTCAGCCATGATGCCGGTTGCATCTTCTTCAGATCGTTGCATCTTCCTGGCCAAGCATCTCTTGGCCAAGCTCTCTGCGTCATGCCCTCTTCAAGTCAATGCACAGTGCCAAAGACTTTTACCCCGAGGCGCCATATCCGGCGTCTAAAAGTTCGGTTACCAGCAATCACACCCGCCCAGTCGGTGCAGATTTATGCCACAACTTGGTCACATCACCTGAAACCGCTGGGAGAGGTATCAAGTTGATTCTTCCGAAGCATTGCCGTCTTACCAACCCAACTGTCCCGTCCTTCCGAGCTGCAGAGTTTTGCTCTCACTGATGATCAAACGGAGGCACGTGGTCAACTTGACAGCAATCCAAGACTTCAGAACTCGACAAGCCGGGACAAGGGATGAGGGAGACGGACCCGCCGATGCATCCCCGTCACAACTCCACACCTCCTCGGTGGTCGTGACGGTTCTCGATATCTCCGGTGAACGATGCAATGAGCAGGCGAGGCTTTATCATTCAATGGGAGTCGTACCACGGCATTATACGAATAAAGTTACCAGCAACAGCATACGCGAAGCATTTGATCTCACAGAGTCCCGACTCCCCCCAGTCATCAGCTTACCCCATGGTTCCAACGTGACGTGACTTGCCAACGCCCCTCGGCCACGTCGACACTCTGGTTGATTGATAGTCGAAGCCGGCTAATCTTCATGGCCGCCCCGGATTTCCTGCATGCTCTTCGCCATTGGTCAGGGTCGCACGCATGCCTGGCTCGTCACCACCGCGACTCTTTTTACCCATACGGACCCCCTCCCGCCTGTTTCGTTTCCGATTTGCTGGGCTGTTGGGAGTTTTGGGCTTCCTGGTTGTGCATCGTTCTTGGGGTCGCAGCCGTTTGCATGCGTTTTGCGGGCGAGATTGCGGATATAGAGCTGTGTCTGGTTTAGCCTGTCGTCGGGGCACTGCAAGGGACCTTTGGGACGGTTCTTTATGGGGGTTGTTCCGTTTCCTGCACCGACTGAGTGGTCGTCTGTATGCAGGTGGGCTTGGCCTGCTCAGCCTTGGTGAATGTCACTGGTTGGAAGTCTTTGACCATGTCGGTCGGTCTACAATGACAACAGGGTGCCTGGTCCGAGTCTGCCGGTTCTTTTTCTTGCATTTTGTATTCAGGCGAGGCTTCATCGCCTCATCACGCAGGGTGTGGCGTTGGGTGTGATGGGAGAGACACGGCAACAAGTATTCTCTCGTGGTACGAAGGAGTGTTTCGGTTTCTGAGCCTCATTTCTCGTGAGTCTGAAGTGACTGCAATGCTGACTTGTCAAATTGTCTTTTCAGCACCATGTTCGGTCACTATGAGTCTATGTTCGGTCGTATCCCAACGAGGACACTGCATGCATAGATTCCAAGCAGACCGTTGCAGTCTTGCTTCTTATATAGTTCCCAGGGCCGGTTTGTAATCTTTTTGGTTTTCTTGTGAGGATCTGAAAGGCTTGCCTGGCACTTGAGACTGAGCATACGAAATCAAAGGAGACTGTCCTGGCAACTTGGGCATTCAAATAGGCAGGCAGCATGACAGATCTATAGGTCCTTCGATATAGTACGGTCCGGTTTCATGTTTATAAACGGGAAGAGGGGTAGGATACTGTCTGCATGTCTGGCTTCTTCTCGGGAGTCATATGGTTAGTTGTTGTCGCAATAGACTCAGGGGGGTCAAGGACTAGCCCAGTGCCTTTATCCGAGTGAAAATTGATGAGTATTCTTAGGAAGCAGTCTCTCCGAGTCTGGTGAGAATGAGATGCAGTGTGAGGTCTTATAGCCAGGACGAGGAAGAACCCTGCCGGCCTATGTAATATGTACCCCCAGGTGGTTCCAGGCCGGGCTTGTAGATGTGTTTATCTGTACAAGACGCAGATATCAAGTCAAACCGACAAGTCCTGCCTCAACTCGCCAGAAGTGTTCGTTCTGTCACTCCTCCCCGTTCCAACTCCCCGAGTGTGTTAGTTCCATCCCTTCCCCCTCTCCCAACTCGCCCATATATCCCACTCAACCACTCAACCACCCAACTCCCCAACCACACAAGCCCTCAGAACCAGTAACCCAAGCCCATCACTTCCCCTCCCCCCTCCTCGCCACCACAATAGCCGGCTTCACCACCTGACTCCTCGCAAACCACCCAAACAACCTCTGCGCCAACTTGAACCCCCCCAACGAAATCCCATACTCCCCCAACGCCCGATCCTGCCTCTCCAGAAACCCCACCAGCCCCGGAAACACCTCCCCCGAAACATCCCTCACCACGATCCCCCCCTCCTCGTCGTAGCCGCAGTCAACCAGCAACTCGCGGTACGCATGTTCCGTCAGGAACGCTCCCGCCGGACACCCCATCATCAAGCCCACCAGGCGGAGAAACATGCGTTGACGCAGCGTAGCTTTGGGATTGAGGAGGAGATCGAAGACCATGATGTTCGCGCGTAGCTTCTCCCGCGCGTACGCGAAGACGGGTTTCCGGGAGGGAGAGAAATGGTACAAGCAGTCCAGCGCGAGCAACCACCTCTGCGCGAACCGCTGACTGCCCAATCCCCCAACCGCGTCGACGATATCCCTCGACCAGCCCTCCGGGCTTGCAGCATCCGCTCGGAAAACAACAACTTCATCTTCTTCACGCGCCTGGCCGCCCGCCTTCTCCCGCAGCAGACGTCTCCGCGCGGCGCGGATCTGCGCGTCGTTGAGCGTCAGCCCGACGTACTCCAGGGATGACCACCCGGCGGCGCGGCACAGACGGATGATTTCGTGGGTCTGGTCGCCGCAGCCGAAGCCCAGGTCGAGCACGGCGAGGGAAGAGGCCTCAGGGGTGGAAGGGCCGGTGAGCAGGCCGGATGTGGTGAGGACTTCGGTGAGGAGGGCGGCGCAGGCGTCTTGGAAGCGGACGATGGGGTCGCCTTGCGGGGTTTTCCTGGGGGTGTTAGATGTGCTTTGTGTGAGGAGGGAGGAGGGAGGGGTACCAGTATCCAACGTTCATCCACATGCTCCTGAGGGGCGTGTCGAGGTTGAGTTTCCAGTGGTCCAGGCCATATCTATCCGTGGTACGCGCGGCCGTCACGGAGAGAAGCGCGGCAATGGATAGAGTCAAGACGATTCCTACGACTATTCCGACGGCAAAGTCGGAGTGGACGCTGAACGAGGTCATTTTGGTGGCGTTGCACAATGGAGGTTTGAAGAGGACACATCCACATCGCCTCTTACTACAGGGTAAGTCGTTTCGAAAGTTTTAGGTACAGTCTCATCTATTCGTCTATTCGTACCTCGTATTCGTCAATCATTCCACGGAATCCGCACCCCAAAGTCATCGGCAACCCTCATACTCGACTCTACGCATCCCTCCAGCAACACCATCCCATCCCAACACCACGCGCCCGCCACCCAAACGCCGTCCTCCCCATTCACCCAACCCTCGGAAGCCCTTCTCCCCATGATGCCCTCGACGGCGTCCCTGCTGTCCGACGTGCGCAGCGTCCTCGTGAACCACGCCGTGTGCATGGCTTCGGCCTCTGTCGCGTCCAGCGGACAAGTGCTGACGACTGCGCCTGTGGGCATGGCGTGCAGGGCTTCGGTCCTCGAGCCGCCTTTGCAGAAGAGGGTTCTTAAGGTGATGGTGTGTGGTGGGAACGTGTTGCCTACGTGGTGAGAACATGCCGCGGGCTCTTCGCCGTCGTCGAGTTGGACCGTCTCCCCGCACAGGATCGAACTCTCCACGCGAACCGTGGGAATCCTGCGCATGGCCGAAGCGAGCGGACGAAAGATTGTCCCCGCGACATCGGGCGAGACGGCGAGAACCACGCGATCAAACCTCTCCTCCAAGACCTCCCCCCCAGTCTCCCAGCGCACAACGATAGACTCCCCCTCCGGAACAACCTCCAGCACCCGCGCCCCCAACCGCACCCTCTCGATCCCCCTCGTCAACCTCATCTGCACCTGCTTCACCCCCCCACAAACCGTATAATGCTGCTCCCGATGCGACCTCTTCTTATACTCGACCACGTCGCCAGCCGGAAAAGCCAGCATCTCGTCGTGCGAGCAGGTCGACACGCTGCTCATCAGCGGCAGCAAGTAATGCGACACGTAGCGACGCGGCACGCGGATCCTCTCGAGATAGTCGGCCAGCGACTCGCTCGACCTGGCGCCCACGCGCGGCGGCACGAGGAAGCAGGTGACGGTGAACCAGAGGTAACAGGCGATCAGGTACAGCACCTCGACGACGTGCGAGAGGACGTCTCGGGCGGGGGGTCGCGGCGGGAGGAGGCGGTGCAGGTTGGAGGCGTGGACAAAGTATGCTTCTGTCTGAGATTCGTTTGCGGCGGCGAAGACGAAGAGGAAGCGTACGGGGTGCAGGGCAATGTCTAGGTGTCGGTACATTCGCAGCAGGTTTGCGTAGTATCCGGCGGCGAGGGCGCGCATGGGTAGGTCGATTCGTTCGGTGGCGGCGGTGGCGGCGTTTGTCACCGAGACGGAGGCGGCGTCGAAGGAGAGGTGAGAGGCCTGGAGGGTTGTTAGCTGTGATATCTGGGAGTAGTATTCGTAGACTCACCCTTTCAAACAGCGTCACGGCATACCGCCGCTGCTCGTCCCCTTGAAGCAGATACGCCGTGGTCAACCCGGCGAGGCCAGTCCCGATGACGGCGACGCGAGACGGATCCTCGCGAACCTGGCTGGATTCCATTGGAGCGTGATGAATGATGCAGCTTCATCTCCGTCTCCGTCGCGAAAGAAGTTTTGCGAGCCATGTCTCCTTCCCGTGCAGATGTGGAGTCCGTCTCTGAGTCCGTCTCAACAAAACCCCCTTCAAATCAATCACTGCCGAGGCTTTGAAAAGAAAGCCCGCTCTAGAAAACCGAAACTGGTCTAGAGCCCGTCGTCGGTGACATTTTCTTGGGTCTTGGCGAGAAAGGACCCTGGAAAAAGGTCCGTTTTCACATGCTGGTGCGGATGGGAGTCTGGGATGCGCTTCAGTGTGGCCAATGGTTGTATGAGAGTTGTAAGCCTGGTTACTAAAGTACCGTCTTTGGAGGATTAGAAGGGTGTTCCACGACGGGTTAATTTAAGGAAAACGGTTATTAATTCAAATCCTGATGAGGCTTCGGGGCGGGCCGACGTTGGCGACTTTTGGTGCATTCCAGGGACGTTGAAAGTTAATTGACTTTGGTCTATCTGTAGAGTTGACGGGTTACTATCACTGAGACGACACCAGGACAAGTGCGAATTGTACTTGCAGTCACATTCGATAAGAAACCTCTACTCGTCGCCAATTATCTTTATTCGCTCTGTTCCTGTCCTAATCTGCGTCCACTCTCAACCACCATGATGGCATTCCCAACTCTAGTAGACCATAGCCGTCTAGTAGACCGCAGATGTCCAGCAACACCCCCTACTTGTTCGCCTGCGCCTTCTTCTTGGCGTCCTCGGCCGTGATGACCATAAAGTCGGTTCCGAACTTGCATCCGCAGTGAAGACAGACGGTCGAGCCGACGGGGTTGGGTCCCTTGTCACGGCAACCCATGGGGTTGGGGCAGGTCCAGCCGGGTTGAGACATGGTGATGGTTTTGGGGTTTGGAGTTTTCGTTTTGGGTTAAAGGGTTGGACGAGGTGAAGTCGTAGAGTGTGTTTGTGGGCGAGACTTGGTTGAGTTGGTTGATGGATTGGTTTGGAGAGGAAAGAGTCGAGATTGGTTAAGACAGTCTGAGGATTTATAGTCGAGATGCTGAGCGTGATCTTGAACATCGTGGGTTAATCAGACTGGCATAGGGAACGAGGTGAGTTATGATGAAGTGGCTGAGGACCTCTAATCACTGCTCGAGACGGAAGTTGGGCGCTGAAGCAGTGAGCATAGAGCTGCACTTCACAACTGGCGTCTCCATGACTTGGGGCAATCACTACGAGTGGTTTCTTGCGATATGACATACTGGTTCTGTAAGTGGCCCAAAGACATGTCCATACACGGCGACCCGGCATCAGTGGACATTACTAGGTGGACAAAGCAGCGTCACCGAGACACATTGGACAGCGACGAGGTAACATGGTGACACTGAGAGCAATGCAATGAGAAAAGATCCTCGCCTTACGCATTAATATACAGTTACTCATATTACTATAATTACATGTCATCATTCCCCCCTAAACCTCCCTCCTAAAAGGATGCGCCTCCGTATTAAACACATACCGATCCAAGCTCACCACATCCGGCTCGCTAAACACCAAATAGAAATACTTCAACGTCTCGCCCATCCAGAAACTCTCCATCGAATCCGCCGCCTCGGGCTTCTCCCCCGGCACCGTCACGTCCGCCACGGCCGTGTTGGCCAGCTCGGTGCTCGTCGTCTCGTCGATTGCCCGGAACATGTCCCACGCCGCGTCGGGCAGGTCGGCCCGGCCCGTGGTCCGATACAGCACGAAGACGCTCTCGACGGCTTCCGGACGCAAGAGGTATCGCCGGTCGGGAACGTCGATGAAGCCCTTTGGGAGGTGCTTCTCTGCCGCGACGGCGTCGGCGTCGTCCGAGTCCTTGGCTCGTTCGAGGACGGCTTGTTTCCAGCGGGACTCGTCCCATTCACAACCCTGCTTCTCGCACGGCAGCGCGAGGAAGGTTTCGGGCATGACGCCGTGCGGGAAAGCCGAGTAGGCGTAGACGCAACCGTCCATCAGCCGAGCAGCAGCGTCGACGTGCTCGGGCAGGTCGAATAGCTTGCCGCCCAGGGCCATGACACCTCCGAGGTAACAAGCCAGGTGCTGCCCCTGCGGCTCCAGCTTGCTCGTGGCGTTTGGCTCGCGGCCGCCCGTCTGCACCGTCCCAACCACCAACACATCGGCGTCAGACGGCGTCATCGGTCGAAACAGGTTGTGTCTCATGGACGCGTTCATGGCCTTTTCGTACATGTCCTGGTACACGGGCATCTTCCCCGCCAGCAGCGCCGCCATCTTGGGGAGGTACTCGTACGCCGAGTCGGCCATGGCGCCGAGGGAAAAGGTCGAGCCGGCGTCGAAGACTGCGTCCTTTGCGTTGACCGTCAGCGGCCACAGCCCCGGAAGCTCCGTCTTGTCCTGCTGGGCGGCCATCAGGTCGGCGATGCGCTGCACGGCGTCGAACCACTTGGGATTGCCCGTCAGCTGCGACAGGCGCGTAAACTCGAGCGACATGCTCCCGATCTCGGCCAGGAGCACGCTCGTCGCCGCCTCCTGCTTGTCCTCGTGGATGGCGGCGTGGATGTCCCAGCGGGCAATGGGCATGCGGTTCGGCGTGTCAAAGGCCTTGTACAGCATGTCGCCCACCTGCGCCGCCTTTCTCAGCAGCCTCGCGTCGCCGCTCAGATCAAACGCCGCGAGGAAGGCCCCCAGGTAGCGAATCGTCGTCTCGAACGTGTTGATCTCCTGCATGTCCGTCAGGGTAAAGTCGATGCCCTCGATGGCATTCACGGCGCCGGCAAACTCCTCCTTCAAGTCCATGATCCAGAGCGTGTCCAGCGAATCGACCAGCGTGGCCGCCCAGCCGCCAAACGGGTTTCGCATGCCGCCCGACACGGGAGACAGCTCGTCGGCCAGCCAGGCGTTGTCGCGATAGGCGGCCCAGCACTTGACAAAGGTTTCCTTGACGGCCTCTCGGCGCTGTTCGCGCTTTGCCCGGGCGCCGGACGATTCCTTGCCGAATGCGTGCTGCACGCGCGGGAAGCTCTGCGGCGTGCCGGTGGGAAGCATCTGCACCGTCGTGGGAGGGTAGTCGGTGGCGATGGTCCTCCATAGGTAGTCGTCGTCGGCGCTGGGTCGCCACGACGAGAGTTCGATGGGTACTGGGCGGTACTCTTCTATGATGACGGTGGGTTGAGGGTAGTATAGATACACCACCATACAAGTCATAAAGGCAGCAGCCCAGACGAACGATCTGCTGCGGGGAAGCATGGTGAGGATGAGGGGAAGAGGAGGAGAAGAAGGCGAAGAGAAGGAAAGAAGAAGAAGTAAAAGAAGAAGAGCAGAGACCAACTTAAAAAGTATCGTCAAGCACTGCCTCTGTCCCCCCGGAAGCTTGTGAAACGCGGTTCAAAGGTAATCAGTCCCCTGCATTCAACGTTAGCGTCCAAGTGTCACGATCCTTCACCCAAGTCCTTACTGAATAAAGGGTGGACTCGGCTGCCTCTTTTTTTCTGGGGATTCAAGTAAGCTCTTATTTAAACCGAGGACCCAAGGAATCCTGCGGGCTGACCACTTACAGGTCTTATTCGTATATGCCTAGAAAGTAGGGCTGTGAGACAGGCCTCCCCTTGTCTTTGGTTGCATGCGGTCCTTTTTTCCCAGATTCCAGCGAGATGAGTCGATTGTTGGCCGCTCTCGTCGAGGCCCCAAGTTCCAAGCCGGCATTCTCGTTCCGTTTGCCAATTTTCCCCCTGATCCCCTGAGAATCATGACCCGGGAATAATTCCATCCCTTGTCTTGCCTCTCGATCCCTCATGCACGGCCCCCAATGAGTCCACCGTCGTGGTGTTTCATTTCTGCCCCAGTGCTTACTGCTGACGCTGCTGATCTCAGGGTTCCCGTTTATACGCGGATGTCGGGGGTCGGGCGAGTCGGACAATTCGGACGAGTCGGGTTTATTTATATGCATCACAGGCACGGTCTCACCGTAGTGTACGGAGTACATGGAGGTTTTTCAACGAAATAGATGGAGACACTCTTGGATTGAGACACTTTGGATAGACACATTTGAATTGAGACACCTTGGATCGAGACTCTCGGATTAAAGACACTATCTAGCACAAAAACTACCTGCTCACACAACCCCAGATACCACTCAGCATGCACACCCATCCATCACAGTAAGAACAAGTCAGGCTGCAATGCCTGCGTCAGTCACATCACGACACATTATGACAGAGAAACTCATCTTCTCGACTGCCGACTCCCCGTTCGACATTCGAGCGAAGCTGAGTTCCTCATCAGTTTGAGAAAATCAGAAACGACATGCAACTCATCTTCTTCACTCTGACCTCGAGGCCGCCACCATCCCCGGGCAGTCAGTCTCGACGATCAAGCACTCATCACGAAAACTTACCTTGAGATCCTGGAGGAATCTCGCCATCCGCTGAAACAAAAGTGAAAAAAAAAAAAAAAAAAAAAACCCTGGAAAGAATGCCCACTATCCCGCCCTCGTGACTAAAGTCCTACGACATCAACACTCCAGACGCTGGGAAACATACCAAACAAGAAATCAACGCTGCAAACCACCTCAGCATCGAGGACTGCCCCATGAGAGACAGACCAGCTTACCTCAACACCAAAAACAACAGAAGACCCAAAAAAGAAACAAAAAGATAAAAGAACGCTTGAAAAGGAATGCCCACCATCCCGCCCTCGTGACCTGATCGACCTGGATGAAAACAAAAAGTTAATCGAGGCACTTCATCAAGCCAAAAACACACGCTGGGAAGAGGCAAAAGCAACGCTCAAGGGACAAACAACAGTAAAGACAGAATGAAAGCAAGCAAAACAACGCTGAGATACAAAACCTTCCACCCGCCCTCCCGTCGAGTCCGGCCCTGAGCTGTGTTAGTACATGAATGCGAGGGGCGGGAAGAGGTGTACTTGCCTGGATTTGTCGAGTCCTGGGCCATCAGTCTTGTGTCATCGTCGTTCGTACCTAAAACATGTCAGCACTCACAAAGGGGGGGATCACTCACCTGCATCGCAACACACTTCGTACCATTGCATCCGTCATCGTGTGTCCCTGTCACTGTTCCCGTCAGCCGCCCCAAAACGAAAACCACTTACCTGGATGCCACCTCCCTCCCATCGAACTCGCCGTCTCCAAAGCCTGGTCCTGGGTCCTGGGTCCTGGACTCCGGTACCTGTTCACGTCAGCCATCCCAAGAACCACTTACCTCATGCCACCTCCCTCCCCACGAACTCGCCTCCAAGGCCAGCCCTGGATCCTGGACTCCGGTACCTGCTCACGTTAGCCCACGCAGAGGTCATACCTACCTTGGCCTCCTCCCTCCCGTCTCTGCACAGTCAGCTTCACCATCGATTCATCAGAACCAAGAAACTCACCCAAGCCAGACCAATCACTTCCACCCGATCTTCTCCATCAAGGCCCGGATGGACCTTCTCCTGAAAAACCGCTTTCGGCCATCCGGCGGATCCCTCCGGGCGTCGGTCCCCCAGTCGACATCCAGGACACTTGGCCGGGAAGGCACCGGTCTCTTCACCCGGGCAAGACTCCCCGATCCAATGGCCGGCTCCGGCCTTGGCAGACCCCGGACCTTTCCTGGATACGGCTCGAAAGTCGCCTCCTCGACTCGGGAGTGCTCGCTCCCGGTCCATGGGGTTCCAGTGCCGAGGCTGGGTCCTCTGGACTTGGTCCCGGTACCTAAAGGCTCCAGGATGCGGCCCAGGGACACCATTGTGCCCGGCCGCAATGTCCACGCCCTTGGCCTTGGCCTCGGACGCCCGGTTTACCTTGGAGTAAACACAGCCCATTCTGCCGATTGTTAGCACGGACGATGGGAGGATTACTCCTAAGGAAGAGTTAGCAAAGGCGTTGAATCGAAAAAGGGGTGCCAACTCACACTAAAATTGGACGTAAACACAGAGTGTCTACGCAAACAAGATGGTCGTCTGTCCGTAGAAGACACGACGCGTCAGTAAACAAGTCCAGAAGATGCAGGATGACCAACTTACTCTTTTCTGCAGAGCAGCGAGATGGAATCTTTCGAAGACGGTAATGCAGCAATGGTACGAAGTGTTGAAAGTGCGATGCAAAGTTGAAGAAGGAGGGACCGACCGCAGGTCGGTGGAAAACGGGGGGGATTATGTAGACGAATGGGTGGTCTGACCGCAGCTTGCTGATTGCCTTTTTGATTTGAATTCAAGCATGTGTCAAAAAGAAATCAATGGGATGTCGATTTGATTATTGGTCGAGCTGGTGTGGTGATGAGGCTGTCGTCATGGGGTGTGTAGTTGTGGTTGGGGTCGCAACCCGGGTGACCGATGACCAATGACGTCGGGTGTATGTATAAAAAACACCCAGCCTCGTCATTATGTAATTGACATCAAATGTGAAATGCCAACCGTTAAATGTCAAATGTCAAATGTCAAAGGGCGTCAAATGATGAATTATATGGCCGCGGCATATAGTGACGTCTTTCCAGACGAGGCCTTCACGTGCATTCCATGGAATCTGGTAAATCTTAAGGGTCCGTTGGAACGGGTAAATGACAAATGTCCGCCGTTGTAACGGTCAGGTCGTTTATGCAAGGGACCAGGCACTGCGTTAATGAGCCGTTACTCAACTGCTTAATTACAATTTCAGTCGGAATACCTCATTTTACCAAACATTCGTCTGACGTGGGACTTGACGTCTAGAGTGACGGATTCATTACTTGGTGACGATTCATTACCTAGGTACTCACCCAAAATTTAATCGTCGACACGTACCTCAATTCAACATTCCCAGCCATCTTGAAATCATCACTTCACCACTGACTATCCGTACATAATTAGCAGATGTCGTCGCCGACAAGTCATTTAACCAACCCCAGACGGCCCGGAACATGCCGAAGCCAAGTGGATACCTTACGACGACTCATCGACAAGGCCTCAGCCACGACAACTGGGGCTAGTGCATGCGCCTCATTCAATCGCAACCTCACTCATCCATCAAACCTCCCTGACGTACGCAATTCCTCGATCCCTCCCTCGCCGCGCGCATGTCGCCCCGTCACCAAATGCGATAAGCGTCGCCTCTCCTCCACCTTCATACAGCCGCAGGGCACTCCCGCTCTCGCCATGCAGTCTCCGTCGCAGCCAAGTCCCCCCGCAGCGCCAGCACCAGCCTACCAGGATGACGACCTTGAACTGAACACGCTGGACGGCGCCCGCGACGCCGTGGATCCCATGGACCCCGTGGATTCGTCGGCCATTGAGGACGGCTACGACGACGACGGATCCAGCTTGTACCTCTCCGATCCGGACCTTCCCCTCACCGCACGTCCGGCTCTCCTCCACCAGGACAACTCCTCTCTACCCAGGTGGCTCTTAGACCGGAACCGCCGGTGTCGCTCGTGGCCCTGTTGCGCCGCAGCCTCGCCCATCCTGGAGTCGACCCTGTTCAAGGGCATCGTCGCCCGCCTCAAGAAGCTGCTGCGTCCGCGCCTCACCCTGCGCTACGCCGTCTTCTTCTTCGTCGCATCCTACGTCATCTACTGCTTCCTCACCTGGCAGCCCTTCTTCTCCTCGGCCCTGCCGCCCTATTCCGGACCCTACGACGTGGGCGCCATTGACATCGAGTTCCCGCTCGAGAAGCCCGTCAAAATCTCAGACACCATCCTGCGCGAGACGCGCGAGCCCGCCTTCAAGGTCGAGACCGTCCTCTTCACCGTCTACTATCCCACCGCAAAGGGCACCCGCTCCAAAATGTCCCGCCACCCGTGGATCCCCCGCCCGATAAGCCTGACGGCAGAGGGGTACGCCCGCATCGCCGGCGTCAACAACTTCGTCGTCCGGCCCATCTTCACCTTTGCCCTCTGGCTCATCGTCGGCGGCATCGGCATCCCGGCCAAGGTGGACGTGCCCATCCTCGGCTCTCAAGAGAGCGACCACATGGCAAAGTTCCCCGTCATGGTCTTCTCCCACGGCATGGCCAGCTCGCGCACCGACTACACGCACTACCTGGGCGAGCTCTCCAGCCGCGGCTACGTCGTCGCCGCCATCGAGCACCGCGACGGCAGCTGTCCCGGGACCGTCGTCAAGATCAAGGACAAGAAGGACCGGCGCGTGCTCCTCATGCGCGAGAGCGACCTCGAGTCCAAGCCGCCCATGACGACGGAACAGCTCAAGAAGGAACAGCTCACCTTTCGCGAAGCCGAAATCTACGAGGCCATCCGCGTGCTCCGCCTCATCAACAACGGCGAGGGCTTCGACGACGTCTTCCTCCTCAACTCGCGCAACGAAGGCCACGCCCTGACGTCCTGGACCGAGCGCCTCGACTTCGACCAGCTCACCATCGGCGGTCACTCCTACGGGGCTACGGGCGCCCTCCAGGCCCTCAAGACGGCCAACCGCACCGCCTCCAACCCCGCCGTCGCCGGCATCATCCTCGACCCGGGCAAGTCCAGCGGCCAGCTCAACGCCGACGTGCCCGTGCCCATCCTCGTGGTGCACAGCCAGGAATGGTCGCGCTACCACAGCATCTTCTTCGGCCGCCCGCACTTCGACACGGTCCGCGACCTCGTCCGCGGCGTCCTCGAGCGCGTCGGCTCCGCCTGGTTCCTCACCAGCCTCGGCACCGCCCACCCCAGCGTTACCGACGCGCCGCTCCTGCAGCCGCTCCTCATGCGCCTCATCACCGGCACCACGACTCCCCCCCTCGAGGCCCTCGCCGAGTACGTAAAGGTCTCCATCGACTTCCTCAAGTTCCTCGACCTGGGCAAGGCCCAAGGCGTGCTGCACGAGGCCGTCACCCACGAAAAGTACAACCGCTGGGTCACCGACGAGCGGAAAAAGGAGTTCCCCGAGGACAGGGCCAAGCACTGGGAGGTGCACGTCAGTCCGCAACACGCAGACTGAGTCTGTTCTGTCTTGTCTTTTAGGGTTAGCCGGCGTTATGAAGGGTGAACGGTCATAGTGTACAGATACCTATAGAATTAAGTGTACAATTTCGTCTATCAAAGTCTTTTGAGTGGAATTCTCTATGTCTTTGGTTCCCCTCCTATCACAAAGTCTTTTGAGTGGAATTCTCTATGTCTGTTGAGAACGTCTACCTCGTCTAACAATAGGTCACATGGCCGGGGTCTAAATCTATCTGCCACTCACTACTCCATTACCCCCTATCCCCCATCTAATATGCATCATCATAGGAATACCGGAGAACTCCCCGCATCGGTTCCAGAACTGTCCTCCATTCTCCTCCGTCGGCTGTCTAGAAACATGTCCACCATTTGCTTGCTTCCCATCAAGGATGCATCCGAGTCATGGCTCCTTAGCTCGCTGTCGCCGCTCTCGAATCGTCGAGATCTGGGTGTCGAATTACTCGTGGTTAATCCCGCCTTTCGTACTGGCGATGCATTGAGAAACTGCGCCTCCACGGCCATGGTTAGCCCAGGGCTGGACTTGGCTGGTGATCCAGGCCATCCACTCATGCGTTGACGCGAGCGACGCTTTTGCATGGCCTCTTCCGGTGTCGATTCTAAACGGCCAATGGTATTAAATGGTCGGATCTGAGGTGTCCGGGGACCTTCGTTCTCCGTCTTGGTATCTGGCATCGAAGGAACCGTCCTAAGTCGACTGCGTGGTGGGATTGGTGGCCAGTCCTCGGATTCACGAGGCGTTTCGGGGGCTTCGTTCTCGTCGCGAGTCACCGTGCCACTGGAATGGGTGCGCGAGATTTTCTCTGCTGGCGGACTACAGGTAGTGATCCTAGGAGAATCGTCGGGTGAGTCGATCTGAGCCCCTTCTCTGACATGACCCAGTCTGAAGATTGTGCTCGGCGACCCTCCCATGTAGGTATTCGACATCCCCGAACCCTCGAGCTTGGAAACCTTTGCGCTCAGCCAAGTCTTCCACTCCATTGAGCTCGCGGTAGATACATCACGACGATGCTTTGACGTCTCTAAGTCCATAAATATTGTTGCGTTTCCGTGGCTCAACGCAGGTGGTTCGGTGACAGGGTGTCTCGCATCTTCCGTGGAATAAACGCTTTCCGCATAAGTCGTTGCGTCTTTTTCAGATCCTGCACTGCTTGTATGCCGAGTTGGAAGACTAATCTCCGACAATGACTTCAAATACTTAGAGTC
The DNA here is from genome assembly GCA_024115155.1 of Thelonectria blattea. NCBI lineage: Eukaryota > Fungi > Ascomycota > Sordariomycetes > Hypocreales > Nectriaceae > Thelonectria > Thelonectria blattea. Next base: position 24,736 of record JAMQMW010000810.1, read on the forward strand.
CGTTAGGTCCGTCTCCTCAGACGCCTTCATGCTCTCCCTCAGCGCGCGACGATAAGGGCTTGTTGTACGAAACATGTGGCAGGTTGGGCTCGCCAAAAAGGTTGAACTCTGCGTCAGTTTCGAATCATGGCGAAACTCGAATCTTGGCATCGAGTTTTCGTCCGATTTGTGAGGCTCTGGATCCCGCGCCAGAGCAACCTTGTCAACGGTTTGTGTAGAACTTCCCGAAGACCGACGTGTCTTGGGATCAGAAGGCTGAAAGACGTCGTCTTCGGCTTGGACACATCGGATAGTAGAGGGTATCCAGTCTGCTCCGCTGGTGCAGGTTGGGGTCCCTCGGGTCGTGTTGATGCTTTGAGCCGCCGTTGCCTCTTGCTGCTTGATCTGTTCCATTCTCTTCATGAGTGCCGAGTACACTCGTTGGCTGTTGACTGTTCGCCTAGAAGGCGAGCCTTGCTCTGGATTCGCAAAAGCATGACGATAAACATGCGAGGGCAGCGAACTTTTGCCCATGGCGGATAGTCGCCGACGTTCCAACTCACTGACACAAGAAGCCGTCTCGGCCGTCGAGTTTGTCCAGCTGGTGACTCGAGATTTATCCCCTTGTTCGGTGCTTTTGATGCTTCCCACACTGCCTTTTCGAGATTTCAGTTCTTGGCTGGAAGGAACTGCATGTAGCGACGGGACATGCGATCGAACTCGCAGGATGGACGCTTCTCGGGGACCTGGTTCATCATCTGGCTGAAACTCGCTCTCGCCGTCTGATTCCTGGACCTCATGAACTTCAGAGTCGGCGGTGCTCTTTGGTCGGGTAAAGAGCCCCTTTAGCTTAGTTCGCAATGTTCGGGATACCTTCCGCGCTGTTTTCCGAAGACCAGGTTGTTTGGGAACAGAGATGCTGTTGGTAGAAAATACCGAGGACACGACCGTGCTGTTGTTGCTACTGTTTCGTAGCGACTTTCGGAACCCCGTGGAGCTCTCGCTGCGCTTGCTCCTCGAGCCAAAGAACATGGATGGGCGAGACTTCAAACGCTGCTCCTGCATCTGCTGTCTGTATGTGTCTCGAGCCAACTGAACCGCGAGGTCATTCTCCACGAGGCTGGTAGAGCGAGAGGGCGTTGCTCGCCGACCCTTGAGGAGGCTCAACGAGGTTGCCGGCCGAGGGGGGAATTCCGATCGTAAGGGGTCGTTTTCCTTCTTCTGGGGGTCACGTCGATTTTCCTCTGGGGTGCCATTAAAGTAATACCCAGGGTTGGGTGGGTTAAAGGTCGAAAACATGGACCTTGACTTGCGTAATCGCTGATGGGAAACAGGCATCGAAGCTATGTCATCCTCGGGGAGGTAGCATCCATTAGGGGCTTGTAGGGAGTCGAGATAACGTCTGGTCATACCATGAGGGTCGGGTGTTTGTCTGGCGTACGACAATGTCGACGAGGGCCGATTGTCGAGAGCACCGAGAACGCGAAGGCCGGGATTTGTGTGGTATGGGTGCACAGTCTCACTCGCTCGGGATGCCAGGTTTCTTCGTGGAGGTGCACTTGGTCCAGCAAACCTCACGCTTTGCCGTCTCTTGATGCCCGAGGTCGATTCCGAGCCACCTCGTCTGCTCCTCGTGCTTTCGCTTCGCTCCACGCTTCTTCCTGAACTGGGAACTCCATCGCTTCTGTCTGGGTAGAAACTGGCGGGATCTCGGGGTATCGGATGCATCTCGTGGCTCCGACTCTGGGCTCGATGGTAGGATAGCACGGCGGCTATGTGAGCGTCTCGTTCGGCAGTGGCTGGATCGATGGCTTCAAAGCGAACCGGGCTTCGAGTGATGGAGTTGGTCGACTTGCTGCGACTCAGGGGGCGACGTTGCTTGCGGGAGCTGTTCCGGCGCAGCATGTCCAATTTGACACCGATTGCGGGCAGAGCTTGTCGAACAGGTCAGATCCAAGGATAAACACAGGAGGAACCAACTCAAATAGATGCATGAAGCGTCGTGGATCGACATGCCAAAAAGGTTGGTATGTCGAGGTGAGATGTTGACGCGCCGGGTTGGAGTGAGTCATCATGCACGCACGGAAGGAGGCTTCGGTCTCGAGGAAAGAGCAATTTCGATCGCCAAATCGCATCACATCACTCGAGATCGATCAAATCACGGACCAGTATTCACACTAGGAGATGTATTGAGAAGGAACGAATCCATCTCCTATATGCATCAGTCTCGGCAATAACGCAACAGTGACAACAGAAAATGCCACGGGTCTGAGCCCTACCAATACCCAAACGAAAACCAGCAACCGAGTCCCATCCGCAAACCGAAATACATAGCCAAGACACCAAGATGATTCTGTTACCGTTCTTACACAGAGACCTCCTTGAGGAACTGCTCAATCTCCTCGTCGACGAGATCGTGGATCTTCTTGGAGAACTTCTCGGCCTTGTCGCCGAACTTCTTGGCAGTCTTCACGACCTTGCCGGAGACGACGTCAAAGTCGTTCTCGATGGCGACCTCGAGCTCCTCAATAGTAGAGGGGTACTTCTTGGCGGAAGCCTTGGCCTTGTAGCCGCCGGCCTCGATGATCTTCTCGTAGTTGCTGCAGCCACCGCCGTTCCAGGCGAGCTTGTTGGGGGTGTCGGCGGGGATTCCGGAGAGGACATCCTCGGTGGCGATGTCGATGAGGTTCTGCTTCAGCTCCTGGGGAGTGATGGAGGCAACGGCGTAGTCGGAGTCCTTGGCGGGCTGGAGGGAGAGGTAGTAGGCCAGGAGACCGGCAATGTGGGGAGAGGCCATGGAGGTACCCGAGATGGTGTTGACGGCGTAGGGAGAGCCGATCCAGGTGGACTGGATGTTCAGGCCGGGGGCGAAGATGTCGGTGCACTTGCCGTAGTTGGAGAAGTAGGCACGCGAGTCGTCGAGGGCAGAAGCGCCGACGGTGACGGGTTGCTCGGCGGCGGCGGGAGAGTAATTGCAGGCATCGGCGTTGTCGTTACCGGCAGCGACGGCGAAGTGGATGCCGGTCTTGACGGCGGCGTTCACGGCGGCGTCGAGAGCCTGGGTCTTGCCACCACCGAGGGACATGTTGGCGACGGAGCCCTTGAAGCCCTTGCGCTTGCCGTCCTTGGCGGCCTTGAGCTGCTCGAGATGGCTGGTGGCGGCGAACTCGACACCCTTGACGACGTCGGACATGGAGCCGGAGCCGTTGGATCGGAGCACCTTGACGGCGTAGACGTGAGCCTTCTTGGCAACACCGTACTTCTTGCCGGCAATGGTACCGGAGCAGTGAGTTCCATGGCCGTTGCCGTCCTCGTCGGCATCGCCGGCGGGAATGGTCTTACCCCACTTGGCTCGGCCCTCGAAGTCGACGTGGTCGGTGTTGGTGCCGGTATCGATGACATAGGCATCGACACCCTCGCCACCCTCCTCGGTGTAGAGGTACTTGTTGAAGGAACCAAAGTTCAGCGAGTCTCGGTGAGAGACACGGGCCAGACCCCAAGGGGCGTTCCTCTCCGTCTCGTGGTCGCACGTGTCCTTGGTCACGGAGTCCTTGGACTCGACGGGAAGCATGGTGTGGACAATGGTATCCCGCTCGATGAACTCGACCTTTGGGTTTCGGTTAGTCCCGGTCAATGTGGTGGCAAGGTTCGGTACTTACGTCAGGGTGGTTGCGGACCTGCTCGATGACAGACTCGTGGAAGTGGCCGGCGTAGCCCTTGAAGTTGCCAATCTTGAAGGTGTGCTTCATTCCAGAGAAGGCATCGAGAGGCTCGCCGCGCTTGCGGAGCTCGAGGCGCTCCTGCTCGCCGCCGGTGTGAATGTTCTGAACCCACGTGTGGTGGCTCGACGCGCTGTCCTCGTTGACGTGGTCCTTGAACTTGATGATGTAGGCATCGGGAATCTGCTCGGTCTGGACGGAGCCGAGGACGGGGGCCGACTTGTCGTGGATGGTGCCAACGCTGAAGGAGCTGGCGCTGGCGACGGCGGCCAGGGACAGAGTGAAGGCGGTTCTCATGATGACGCGCGATGCGATTGCGCTGAGAGCAGAAGCTGCGGGAGGTCTACCTGCGACCGAAAATAACGAAAGAAAAGACTAAGCCTACAGCCCTCGTTGATGATGAGACTGCGATGATGGAGGTGATGGTTGGGGGAAGATGATGAAGGAAGAGAGTGCAGATGGCGAGGGACCTGGGGTAGATAAACGGAAGGAGCAGGCGTGCGACAGCTCCGGTGTTGCCTCATCAGCGGGCCAGGGCGGGCCAATGCGATCCACTCGGCGCGAGAGGTGTGACGCATCCAGACGCTGGGGGATTGGGGAAGGCGATAACAGCGGTGGCTGAGTCCCCAACACGGTTTAGCTCTGCTTGGGTGAGCCAATCCCGTGACGCACCCTGTTCCCTGGGCGATGCGATAACGGCAAGTGCTTTGAAACAGGTACCTCGGAGTTCCCATGATGGCTCCGTGCGATCAGCCGCGTTAGGCACGGTGCGCAATGGCGCCTTGGCTCACGAGTCACGACTGGGTGGATGGAGGAGGGATTTGTCGGGTTTTCGGTCGACAAGATGTGCGGATGCCTCTTTGATGAAGTGATCCGAATCAGATTGGTTCGCTACGGACGCACAGAATGGTTGTTTGATGACAGGCAACTCACGTCGGATACATCTGTAGGACTCTCAACATGGTGCAACGGCAGCTCAGCCACTGATTGTCTCATCCCCCGCTCGGCTGACGCAGGCGTCCCAATCAGTTCGCCTCGCTGTTGGCTGGACTCAAAGCTATCGTCCACCTGACGAGCGAGGCGTTGCACTTTCATGTTACTTCACTGGTAAGCCGCTACGAAGCACATTTTCTGAGAATCCATCATCCTCGGCGATTCAGACTTGGAATTGGTGAGCGAGGCGAGTTGCACCGTGTGCGGGACGGACGGAGTGGTTATGCACTGTATGACGGTCATCATGGCTCCAGTAATCCTGCTCACTGTCCCTCGCGTCTGAGATGCCCCCACACCAGCAGCAGCTCCAGCAGGGTGCCTGGTTACGTACAGCTCGACGTGCATCAGACAGCGAACCGGCGAGACAAGACTGCCCGTCCCGGTAAGCGCCTAATGAAGCAGGGAGCCGAAGAGCGAGTGAGCCGACTCAACAGGCTGAATCCAGTTGAGAGAATGCGGGGGGAGCAGCTCTGGCTCGTCTTCGGCTGGGATCCGCTGATCCACCGAGTCAGACGACATCCCCTGGGCCCTGGCACGTGCCTGAGGTTCCAAGCTACGGGCAGTTACAATTGTCTCACTCAGCGACACGGCTTTATTCACCGAAGGCAGCAGAGGAAGGACATGTTGATACGCAGGGAAAACGTCATAATTCTGACTGGAAGCGTGTAATGTCGCTTCGCCGGAGCTCGCACTCCGTTCGTCTCGAGAAGGACCTCATGAACAGAGGTGCATGCACTGTACTCTTGTCATGCCGCTGCTCCGCCAGGCTCGCGCCGTCCGAGCTACTGGCCTCGACAGCTTCAGTAAGCTTTATCTGACAGTCGGACTCCGATAACGCCATCGCCGCGGGTCGCGACTCATTCGGATCTCAACTCCACCACACTTGCTGCTATTGATACGACATGTTCCCGCAGATGGCCAGATAGGATAGCGCCGGACCTCCGTGTCAATGAATAAGAGAGTGTCAATGTGAGAGGAGGGGTAAACAATGTCTCAGATCATGCTTGCCTTGAAGGATTCCAGCGAGATAGCCGCTACTGATGCGTCGCGATGATGGATTGCCTCTTCTCTAAGAGTTGATGATGCTGCCTAGTTGATCGACTTGTTCCTATGAACTGTATCCTCAGCGACTTTCTTACTGCACTCAAAAGAGTCCTCCCAGCAGCTCCCAAGAATCCCATCACCATCCGCCTCACCTGATCCTGGCCAACCCTACAACCATCTCAGACAGCAGCAATCCGCGTGGAATAAGCATCAGCTAATCCCCAAAAATAAGAAAATAAATTGCATTTATTCCCATATCGATTAGGTAGCGGTCTTTGTCAACGTTCCTCAACCGTTCCCGCTTTAACTCACTCGTCGTGCATCACCGCCGAATTCGACTCCAATCCGTCCTTGGCCCTGCAAGGCTGACGTGAAAACCATCATAAAACCTCCTTTGTCCTCCAACTGAACACGTTTGCTTTTGCCTATTGGTCAACCTCTCAGGTCTTTGCCAAGCCCGGGCACAAGGAACCAGAACAAACAGCATGTCACTGAGACCTCCGTACTCGAGAGTCTCTTTGCGGGCAAAGGCATGTACCCGCACGCACAAGCCCCAAGCGGGGCCTGCCACAAGGACTCAGCCACAACCTCCAAGGCTGACCCATCCGTGACGAGTGCGGTAAAGCGACAACAGCACCTTGTTCAGGCTCCAGCTGCTCGAAACACCAACATTTGTAGGTGGCATAGCTCTTCGTTTCGAGAGAGCTTCTGCTACGATACGGCTCTTTCCTTCACCACCCGGAAACCCCGTCGCCAGCCCTCGACCCGCGTTTCCCTAGCTCCATGCGCCCCGCGTTGACAGCTTTAACTTCACGACCTTCGATGCCGACTGCGACTGATAACAGCCTGGACCCTTGATGGGCTCTGGGAGGGTGATTTTGGAATGAGAAACCGATTCTCCAAACAAAATGGCTTCCATAATGAGAAGATATCGGACGTCAACGTCTGCCTCCAATCCGACCAGATCCAAGTCCCTCGACATCATCGACAGTCTTCTCTCTGCCCTCGAAAACGATGCGGCCCTCGAGGAAAACAAATACCCCGACATACCTAAACTATCAAAGATTCTGCGACACATTGCACAGCACATCAACGCCATCAAAAGCCCCGTCCACCAAGATGACTTTCGCCACGCGAATGGCTTCGAGCGCATCTTTACCGTGTTACGGGCCTTTTCAGGCTACTACAACCCCGATAAGCGGACCGACTCGGACATGCTTTCTTTCTTCAAGCTCCTCGGCGAGTTCCTAAATGTTCTTTCGGCTTCGTTACGCGACCACTCGGGCAACCGACGATTTTTCAGATACAGGGTGGAAGGAGGCGGCTGGGAGGCCCTGGAGCAGGTAATTGCGAGTATCGGGCTGGGCGGCGCCGAGCCGGATGCGTGGATCAGCTGCCATGTGTTTGGGAAGCTGCTGGCCTTTGCCCTCGACGACGAAGGCCTCGATCTGCTGTGCCAGTCAATCGCCACGACCCTTCGAACCGAGACGGACGGCTCTTCTGAAGAGGACGACAGCTCCCAGGAGGAGCAATGGGACTTGGTGCTGGCCAAGTCGGTCGAGAATATCACGCCCGGTGTCCGAGAAGTCATCAACTCCAAGACCATAATACGCCATCCGGAAATTCTCAGGGCAGTGGTCAGCTTCTGGACGGCCATTCCCCGAATCAAGGATGGACCTGCCAGCCCTGCGTCTCTGCTCGTGCTCGAGACGATCCAGTCCGTCATTTCGGTGTCTATATACAACCGAGCCGCCGTTCATTCGACCGAAGTCTTGTCGCAGTTTATACGAGTCGTCTTTGGCGCGGGCTCGGTCTTGAGTCTTCCTGAACGTGAAAAGGTACTGGCCATCTGCAGGATGCTCATGTTTCTTGGCGTCAACCAGCCCGCAGACACCCAATTCCTACTCGCCTCGCCCACCCACGAGGCGTCCGAGTTCTGCCTTCAGATGGCCTCTAAATATTCCGGCCCCCCCTTCTTCCAATTCGACCTGTCCCTGATCGGCCACTCGTCTCTCGAACTGTCCAACCTTGGCCGCGCATTCCCCCCGCAGTCGAGCGCTGGATATACCTTTACTGCTTGGATCCGCGTCGACAGCTTCGATCCGACCGCGCACACCACCATATTTGGCGTCTTTGACTCCTCGCAATGCTGCTTCGTGCTGGTATACCTCGAGAGGGACACGCACAACCTCATTCTTCAAACCTCGGTCCACTCCAACAAGCCCAGCGTCAGATTCAAGTGCGTTGCGTTCAAGGAAAAGAGGTGGTACCACATCGCCATCGTGCACCGTCGTCCCAAGACCATGACGGCGAGTAAGGCCTCCCTCTACGTCAACGGCGAGTTTTCCGAGCAGATTAGGTGCAACTACCCGCAATCGCCGCCGCTTGCGACCGGACCCAACGAGAGCTTCACGGCCTTCAACTCGAGCCAGAACAAGCTGAACCCGGTGCAGGCGTTCCTGGGAACGCCAAAGGAGCTTTCGAGCCAGCTGGGACCCGGTCTCGTCTTCTCGCGATGGTCCTTGGCATCTGCCCATCTGATTGAGGATGCCTTGAGCGATGACTTTCTCGCCGTCCACTTCGGCCTCGGGCCGCGGTATCAGGGCAACTTCCAGGACAGCCTGGGAGGGTTTCAGACGTACGAAGCGTCGGCCACGTTGGGGCTCAGGAACGAGATTGCTCACCCTGGGCGGGAAGATACGTCTGATATCCTCAAGGCGATTCGTGAAAAGGCCAGCACGCTGCTCCCCGAGTCAAAGATCTTGCTGAGCATACTTCCCTCGGCGACGTTTCCGGAAAACGTGCAGTTCCTCGACTCGGGGCTGTTGCGCTCGTTGCCGCGACACTGCGCTCGCAATTTGTTCCGTGTGTCGAGCAAGGAGGGATCTGCGCTGGCTATCAACTGCGCGGTTCCATGCCTCCCCGACACCTTGTTCAGGGTCCAGGGCCTCGCGTCATTCCGAGGCAGCCCGATCGTGGCCGTTCCGTCGTACCTGGACGAGAATCTCTGGCGGCTGGCGGGCTTCACCCCCTTGGCGCTGAAGCTGTTCGAACGAGCTGCGACGATAGATGACACGGTTCGCGCGGCCGAGATGCTGTTCAACTGCATCCGCCAGAATTGGAGGAACAGTGAAGCGATGGAAAGGGATACGGGCTACGGCATCTTGGGCATGCTGTTGAGGGTGAAGCTCGGGCACGGGGGCAGTGGTAACAGCGACGTTAACGCTTGCCGGCTGGCCATCACCGCCGAAGAGCGAGACCGGCTCAGCTTCCAGCTTCTGAGTCTGATTCTCGGCTTTGTTGGCTACAACCACGGCGAACCCATGGAGTCCTTCATCATCAACCCCCTTGCGTACCGAACCCTGCTCATTGACCTCGACATCTGGCGCAAGTCTGCACCGCGCATTCAGGAGCTATACTATAAACAGTTCATCACGTTTGCCGTCAAGAGTAAATACCACGAGTTCAACAGTCGCAGACTAATCAGGATGCGTAAGTATCGTCCATTCTCTGTTGGAGACTGGCAAAAGTCCCCATTCTCTGTTCGAGACTAACAAAAGCAGGCATCGTAAAGCGCCTTCTGGACGCGATGAAGGGAGAGGTCGTGTCGGAAGATGCGCTGCCGCATTTCATGGCAGCATTCGAGACGCTGGTCCTATCCAACCTGAGCCAGGAGGTGATGCGGTCCTTGTCGTTGTTCATTACGTACGCATTTCACTCGCCATTCACATCACTGCGAAGCCCTCGACCTCATTCGGCCGTGTCGAGGTCGAGCACGCCTGCGCCGATGAGGAGGATCCCGCTCGACGGCACATCGGCGACGAGTTCGCCGTCGGGCGTCAAGTTCTTGACCAAGAAGCAACTCGGTGTCAATGTTCTGCGCATGTATTCCCACATCTTGTGCGAAAAGGGCAACCTGGCTCACATCAAGAAGTTTGCTCGTACAGTGACGAACAAGGTGAGATTGCAATCCACTACAGTGCGGCTCAAGTTAACCGTTCAGTGGTTGCTGTATCTTCTGGCAGAAAATGACCCAGAGGTGGTTATCCAAGGCTGCAAGATCCTCGCTCGACTCCTAGTCATCCACGGGTCGACGTATACCGCAAAGTTCGCCACTAAGTCTGGAGGCTTCACCATCATGGCGAGCCGTCTCAAGCGATTCTGGGATGTGCCGACAGTCTGGCCCATTTGCTTCAGCATCTTGTTCGGGTACGACGTCGCTGAAATCGACTTTGACAGGAACTTCGACTTCTTCAGCCTGCTTGAGATTTTCGGAAAACGCAAGATTGTCTACCCCGAATCGCTGATTGTCGTCACTTCGATGCTTGAGCATGGGCTCAAGGACGTGATGAGACACCAAGATGACCCAGACTCGCCGGCCAAGCATGCCGAGAACGAGGCGCCCAGGAAACTTCGCGGCCGGGCGAGCTCCATGGACCTGGCCACTGCTCTCGAGACTCGACGTAAGTGAACCTGCCTTGTTGAATGCATCGACTAATTGGTTAGTGGCCTTTTCCAGAGACAGCGAACGGATTGTGAGCCACGCAGGCGTCTTGCACACCGTCATCCGCTTCCTCCTGGACCTCCATGCAAGGTCGACGGAATTCCGCGATTTTGCTCTGACGTCGGACTGGGTTCGACGATTGCTCGCTGCGTTATATCCCGTCGTTGTCAGCACCGACCCCGTGACGCCCGAGACGGAACTCAACTCGGAAGACGCGCCCCTGACGTTTGATGGGAGCGATGTCATTATTCGTCCGATCGGGGGCAGCACTTCGGCCGCAACGCCCATTGTGAGAACGAGCAGCGTCGATCCCATCCCATCTCCTCAGTCTACACCTCCCAAGGGGACGCCGTTGCGAAGAGCGTCTTCCTTCATCCTGCTCACCTCCCACAAGCCGTCCTTCAGCCCAGCCCGACTCAGCCCTGCAGTCTCTCCGCAGAAGACGCTGAAGCCGAAACCTACCGGCGACATCCTAGATGAGCTCGTGGAGCTGGTCACCTGCGTATTTATGGACCAGCTGCTTGCCCGTAAGGAGTTTCCCGGATTTGCCCTCTCTACCAAAGTCCCCCCTGGATTCCAAGAACACCAAGCCTACTTTGAGTCGTACATTTTGAGAAATGTGATCACTCAGCTCACAAACAACATCCAGCTGAGCCAAAAGGCCATTTGCGAGCCCAGGATCTTGCAGAATCTGGCCCGCTTCTGCATGCACATGACCGAGGCCATCTTTGAGGGCTGGTTCATGAACGGTGCAGAGACCATGATTGAATTCATTGGGATGCTGCTGGAGTTTTTGCAAAGGCCCGACATTTCCAGTCTCAAGAGTGTTCGACTCTGCAGCCAGGCCGTCTCGACGGTCCGCAGCTGCCTGTCGAGGATCATCCTCCTGAAGCTATCCGACTTGGACGACGCGCAAACAACCGAAGCGGATGCAAACGACTTTATGAACAAGCTCGTCTACTGGCAAATGTCCATCCTCGGCTGCTTCTCTCCCGACGACGATTCGCTCAGGCTGTTCTGGTATCAACTCTATGCCAAGCTGACCGACGGGAGGAGATCGGTGCGGGTAGCTGCAGCAAACTTTTTGCGCATCATTCTGGTACAGAAGCCCGACGAGTCGGGCGCACTGATCCGCTCGTGCTTGAGACCAGACCAGAAGCAACTTTCGCAGGACTTCCAGAAACTGACAGGAGTCGACGACGACACGTTTCTGCAGTGGGTGGACAAGCACCGTCCCTCTCTCGACGCGCTCTTCTTTGGGGGCATGTCCAAGACGTGGGAGGACTTTGTCGGCTCGGAGAACAGCCGCACGTCGGAGACGGCCAAGACGCGCATCTCGAAGCGTAGGGAGAAATTGCGACTGTGGCACATGGAACACATGACGGCAGACAAGGTCATGGTTGGCCACGACATTGGCAACGCCGCCTGGATGAAGAGCATCTACAACTCCGAGTACTTCAAGTACCAGCGCATCATGCAGGACCAGCAAGATGACCTCGTCTTTCTCAGCGCGGCCTACAAGAAGATGGAACGAGACTTGAGGCGACCGGGGGCGGTTCTCAGCGAACCGACACCTCCCAAGTGGAAGCTCGATCGGACAGAAGGGCGAAACCGCATGCGACTGAGGGTGCTCCCTGATTATAACCTGAACACGGCCGAGTATCTCCCCAAGAGGAAAGCGAGCGAAGCCCACCAGACGCTGCGTGTGAACACGGCAAGTCCCGTGCCGTCGGTCAACACGACCACGGTAACGCCGGTATCCAAGACCCCCAATGGCCTCGAGGCCGAACCGGGGCAGCTCACCGAGGAGCCCGAAGCCGCAGAGCAACCGAATTCGGTGTTTGCCGCCGAGGACGACTTTGAGCTTGTGGACGACCCCAACGAAGCCAACGAGGGAGACGACGGGTTCGAAGACAAGAACCGAAAGGTCATGCGCAGACTGGAGCACGGAGACCAAGTGCAGGCCGCATACAACATATCCCGCATCATCGGACTGGAAGCGTGCGAAGGCATCCTCATCATCGGCAAGGATGCCTTGTACATGATGGACAACGTCTTCCAGTGCGCCAACGGGGATATCGTCAATGTGTGGCAAGCGCCTCCTGAGGAACGGGACCCCTTTTCTCAGATTGTCACCGATGCCAAGACGTCGGAGAAGAGACAACAGGCCGGCAAGAATGACCAAGAGTCGAGGCACTGGCGGTGGCACGACGTTATTAGCATTTCGAAACGCCGGTTCCTGTTCCGGGACGTTGCCATTGAAGTCTTCTTCACCGACGGCCGGAGCTATCTGTTGACGACGATCAATCCCACCGTCCGTGACGAGCTCTTTGTCAAGATGCTGAACAAGGCTCCTCACACGAGCGGCGCCAACACTCTTCCGAATCCCGAGGACGGCTGGCGCCTCGAGGCTCTCAAGGTGTTTGACGAGTCGCCGCAAGGGTTCGGGTCCAAGTTTGGCACCTTTTTCAACTCGTCGCCCTGGAACCCCGTCATGAAGCGGTGGCAAAAGGGCGAAATGTCCAACTTTCACTACCTGATGATGGTTAACACCATGGCCGGGCGGACCTTTAACGATCTCACCCAGTACCCCGTGTTCCCTTGGGTCTTGGCCGACTACACGAGCCAAGATCTGGACCTGGAGGACCCGGCAACCTTTCGAGATTTGTCCAAGCCAATGGGTGCGCAGACGTACAGCCGAGTTCCCGGCTTCGTCGAGAGCTACAACGCCCTGGCCGAGATTGGAGAGATCCCGTTTCACTACGGAACCCACTACTCGTCTGCCATGATTGTGTCCTCGTACCTGATCCGCCTCCCGCCCTTTACCCAATCGTACATTCTCCTCCAGGGAGGCAGCTTCGACCACGCCGACCGCTTGTTCCAGTCGATTCCGGATGCCTGGCAGTCTGCGTCGAGTCGGACCAAGGCTGACGTCAGAGAGCTCATCCCCGAGTTCTTCTGTCTGCCCGAGTTCCTCACCAATGTGAACGGATACGACTTTGGTAACCGCGAGAGCAACGGCGTCAAGGTTGACCACGTCGAGCTGCCTCCGTGGGCCAAGGGAGACCCGAGAATCTTCATTGCCAAGCACCGAGAGGCCTTGGAGAGTCCATACGTCAGCGAGAACCTGCACAAGTGGATCGACCTCGTCTTTGGGTACAAGCAGAGAGGCGAGGCCGCCGTAGACAACTTGAACGTCTTCCACCATTTGTCGTACCGAGGCGCAACAGACTTGGACAGCATTACTGACGCAAAGGAGAGAGCCATCATGGCTGGCGTGATTCACAACTTTGGCCAGACGCCGCATCAAGTATTTACGAAGTCTCATCCGTCTCGCGAGTTTGTGCAATCGCCCATCAAACGACTCGACACCAGCATCTTTTCGCTGACCTGCCTCCCGAACCCACTGCTAGGTACGTGAAACGCTGAAATGAAGACGTAGCTAATCAAAACAGAGAGCCACGAGCGTGTCGGGTCGCTGATGTACGCCCCCAAACTGGACCGGCTGCTTTGCGCTTCTCCCTTTCGCCTCAACTTCCCGCCGTATGACAAGTTCCTGGAATGGGGTTACGCCGACAACAGCATCCGCTTCTTCTTTAGCGACAATCGAAAGGTAAAACGTCGCTACGTCCCCGACTATGGCCGCCTCGCTAACTCCCGAAAGGCGGCTGGTCTCTTCGAAAACCTCCACATTGGACAGATTTCGTGTGCCTGTTTTGCCGACTCCAAGACACTCATCACCGCCGGCGAGGATTGCGTCGTGTCCGTGTACGCGGTACAGTCGTCGCCGGGAAGACAAGTCGAGCTGTTGCCGAGGTCGAGCCTGTTTGGACACAAGACGCCCGTCACAACGATTGCCGTCAGCAAGGCGCTGAGCACGTTCTTGACCGTGTCCTCGGACGGACAGGCGTTCCTGTGGGATCTGAACCGCCTTTCCTTCATCCGCAAGCTGCCATTGGTTCGACAGGTCGAGTGTGCCCTCATCAACGACATTTCCGGCGAGATTCTGCTCTGCTCTGGGCCAAACGTCCTGCTCTACACATTGAACGGTGTGCTGCTTCTCGAGCAAAACCTCTGCTATGAGCAGGATGACTACATTCACTCTTGCGCCTTTTACGAGGGCGCAGGTAACGAGTGGCTGGAGAACTACCTCATCTTTACAGGACACAAACGCGGGCGTGTCAATGTCTGGCGAAGGGGCGTGACCGGAGGACGTTGGACGCTGGAGCTCTTGCGAAAGATGGACCACATCGACTACAAGCACGAGAAGGGGGCCAACACCGAGGCGGGAGTGTCGTGCATCAGCCCGATGCCGAATTGCGTGTATACGGGCGACGACGATGGCAGAGTGGTAAGTTCCGAGGATCCGCGACGGTACACCGCTGACAGTCCCAGTACGAGTGGAATTTCATGAGTAGGGATAGGTAGAGCCTGAGCCTACCGACAAAGCCGATGCGAACGCGAATCGTGAGTACCAGCTCCGAAGGAAGAGGGAAATATTGAGATATCGGGTCGACGTGGATTAATGTTTGGTGTCGGTATAAGCGTTGATTGGGATCTATAGTTAGAGGCGTCCAGAACGAGAACGGAATCGCATATAGAAGCGACGGCACAGCGGACCAAAATGAAGTGATAGCGTCAATTGCTGATGAGCTGGTTCGTCCAGCCGTTTTATGTGTCCTCCCTTCTTCAATGCCGTATTCTGTACAATGTATCTGACATGTCGCCCTCGGTCCGTCCAATCTCCCGTTTACTCGTCATCGTAGCCGGTCAGCTGTTTCCGAGGTCCGGTAGGAACTATGACGGTTAGGATTCATCTCGACCGGTCAAGGAGGCGACGCACCGGGATAGGTAACGGGAACCGGGGGAGCGTCAAAGTCGCCAAAGTAGTTTCGGATCGGGGGCACAATGGGCACGGAGATGGGACCCGCGGCGCCGATGATGACGGACCAGAAGAGCGCGGGCTTCTCGCGGGCGGCCCAGCGGCAGTACTTGAGGGGGGTGGACCAGAAGAGGGGAGCGGCGGGCATGATGGGCGATGCTGGGGACGATGGTGAGCAATTGGAGACGGAGGGGAGAAGGGTCGGGAGGGCGCGGGGCGTACTCAATTGGCGGGCGGGATTGGCGTGAATTGGCTATCGTCGTGGTGTTGAAGAGAGGTCGACGCCGGGTCAGCCAATGGCAGGAGCGGAAAAACAAAGCCGCGGGAGTGGGATATTCCGGGGAGCTGTGCGCTAAGCCGGATGGGGGTGGTTTAGAGGTTGAAGGGCTGCAATGATCCAGAAGTGAGGTTCGGATGGGTTAAGTATTAATTAGATTGAGAGAAGATGGCAATTGGGTACTGACCTGAGAGCATTACGAGAGAATTGAGAGATTGTGGCCAAGAGGGAGCTTTCAAGTCAAAGGCGGATTGCCCAAACAGGTTTAGATTTGGGTGAATATCGCGACGATTTAATGCTGGACCTTCTTGACAAGACCGGAGGACGTAGAAAAAGAGGGAAGGGCACATATAACAAGAAGATATATTTCGAGAATACTCTTTGCCCATTCCTGTACAAAACTCAACTTCTGAACAAAATACTCCGTAGTCTGCTGCTCCAACACCCATCTCAAACCAGCCCCTGCTGCATGCGGCGGTGCCCCACTTGTGCTTGGCGAGGCTACGTATCCCTCAACGCAAGCTCCCAAATCCACGGCTCCCGCGAAGCTCCCCGTGTCGTCGTCTTGCCTTCACCAAGACGTCAACCGCCAGCCAACACACATTTTTCAACGAATCGCTCACCATTGCTGCCATCAACATGCGGTCGCTCCTGGGCCTCGTGCTCTTCCTCTTCGCGGCCCTGGTTTCGGCCGCCAGCTCTGCTGGTAATCGATTGCTCGTCGTGGTCGATACCGTGGATGACAAGGAGCCGTACTCGAGATTCTTTGCTGATTTGACCGGTACGACATGTCGCGTGTCGAATGCGGTCGCTGTGCTGATTCTTGATAGATCGAGGATATGAAATCACTTACGAGTCGGCCAAGAGCGATGCTCTGAACCTCTTCAAGCTGGGCGAGAGGGCCTACGATCACCTCATGTTTCTGCCCTCCAGAATCAAGGGTTCGTTCTTCGTCATCGCCTCGTCTCGGCGACCATGATGCTAACTTGATTGCAGGTCTCGGCCCCAACTTGACCCCCAAGCTCCTCCTCGACTTTGTCAACGCCGAAGGCAACATCTTGGTCACCATGGCTTCGACTCACAGCGTGCCCAGCTCCCTGGCCTCCCTCCTCAACGAGCTCGGCGTCGCTCTCCCCGCCGAGCGAACCGGCTCCGTCGTGGACCACTTCTACTACGACACCGTTTCCGCCGCCGAGTCGCACGACGTGCTCGTGCTCGACGCCCCCCGCAACGTCCGACCCGGCCTGAAGAACTACTTTGAGATTCCCGGCTCGGTCCTCTCCGTCCCCCACGCCGTCGGCCACACCCTCGGCTCCGGCCCCCTCCTGACCCCGATCCTGCGAGCTCCCGCCACCGCCTACAGCTACAACCCTAAGGAGCAGGGCGAGGCGCTGGACGACGACCTCTTTGCTGCCGGTCAGCAGCTGTCCCTCATCTCCGTCCTGCAGGCCCGCAACTCGGCTCGCGTCACCATCCTGGGCGCCGCCGAGATGCTTCAGGACAAGTGGATCGAGGCCAAGGTCGCTCGTCCCGCGGAGAAGGCGCAGTACACAAGCAACCGCGAGTTCATCACGACCTTGTCCGCCTGGACTTTCAAGGAGCTGGGTGTGTTGCGCGTCAACAGCATTGAGCACCGCCTCAAGGACGACGACGAGATCAACCCCAGCATCTACCGCATCAAGAACGACATCGTAAGTTGGTGATTTTCCGATTCGTGACACTGCTAACTAATTCAGGGCTACACTGTCTCCGTCTCCGAGTACGTCTGGCGCGGCTGGATGCCCTTCCAGGTTCCCGAGGGCGACGCTCTTCAGCTCGAGTTCTCCATGCTTTCCCCCTTCCACCGCGTCGACCTCAAGCCCGCGGGCGTTACCCAGCACGCCGCCACGTTCATCGCCAACTTTACCGTCCCCGACCAGCACGGCATCTTCAACTTCAAGATCAACTACAAGCGTCCCTTCCTCACCCACATTGAGGCCAAGAACTCGGTCAGCGTCCGCCACATGGCGCACGACGAGTGGCCCCGTAGCTTCGTCATTTCTGGCGCGTGGCCTTGGTTGTCGGGCATCCTGGTGACGGTGGTGGGATTCCTGGCCTTTAGCGCCATCTGGATGTACAGCCAGCCGGTTAAGAAGGTGGCTGGCCAGAAGAAGACTCAATAAAGGGCGTAACGGAGGAATGTACCATTGTTTTGGCGAAGGTTCACGGGAGCGTTCGCGTGTAGAGTAAAAGGAAAAGTGAAATGATATAGAGCGCATTTCAATCGATTGACTTTTGGTAGCGACTGGACTGAGTGATAGTGAGTGGACTTCGAGTGACATCGTACCTTAGTAGTGAGGGGACATCATAAGTGGACTTCATGGCAGCAATTGGACTTATGGCAGCATGTGGACTGATGGCAGCACGTGGACTTAAGGCAGCGAGCGATTACGCGATTACGTGGAGTGAAGTTATAGCTTGATTGAAGACATCTAGTGACTACTACTACTTGAGGTATCTACGAAACAAAACAAACAAACAAAACCATTGCCCTCAGATTAGCTCTCTTGTGTTCTCACCGACAACTCGCGAGACAAAGTCCGCTGCTGCCTGCAAATTTGGCTTTTTGGTCGTTGGTCATCACAGGGCTGGTTTTGTTTTCCATCCGAAATCCTCCACGAGTTCTACCTCTTGGGACCTCGCGACTTCGCGGATTCCCCAGACAAGCGCACAATCTCAAGCCTGCTCCGATTGAAAACTAAGGTTGGTGGCTCAATGAGTGCTACATCTTCCCCGAGAGCCGCAGCTCCCCGGAAACCCAACACATCTGATGGCGTCCTCAAGCTGCAGTGAGCCCGGTGGGGGTGAGATCAGAGCGGTGCGAGTCGAGGGGAGAGGGCTCAAGGTGTGTGTGAAGACGGCCTCTCGCTAGTGTGTGTGTCGGTCATTGCGGCTGCGGAGAGAGGGTTTTGAAAGGGGACGAAGAGAGCGAGAGAAGGAAAAAGACAAGTGGGAAGAAACAAAAGGAAACGAAGGTCTGCGTCAGATTTCTGTTCTTGTGCACAGGTTCCGAAGAACCAAGGCACAGAGTCATGTTCGCTAGGATCGCGGCTTCCGAAGAAACCAGGTCACCATCGGAAACGACAGCTCCGAAGAGTCTTGTGAGTGAATCATCATGGCAGAGGGTTGGCGTGAGCCAGGAGGGGTGAGGGTTGGAGTGCAGTGAGTGAGTGAGAGGAAGGGAAGAGAGGGAAGAGGGAGAAGGGAGAGGGATGCACCGCAGAGCTACGAGACGAGGTCGCCCCCCGACTGAAGATGCGTTGCGAGGGTGAGGGTGAAGGTGAAGGTGAAGAGGGATGCACCGCAGAGCTACGAGACGAGGTCGCCCCCCGACTGAAGATGCGTTGCGAAGGTGTAGCGAGCGCAGGAAAAAAAGCAGATAGATAAAATAAATGGCAAGAAATAGAAAAGAAGTGGCAAGGGAGAAAAAAGAAGAAGAGGGCAGGTAAAAAGAAGAAGAAGAAGTGGTTGTCGACTGAGTGAGGTTGTGATGGAGGAGGAGAGAAGAGGAACCAAAGGTGGGAAATTGGGGGGATTTTATACCTGCCTGGCTGATTGAACAGTAAACAATGAATCATAGCAAATGTGCCTTGGAGCGGCGATTGGATTTTCTCGCGCTGGCGTATGGCAGCTGCGAGCACCTGGCGATGAATTTCCTGGAGGTTTGGTTTGCGTGAAGCTGGTTGGTCGCGTCTCGGATCGCGTTTGTGGAAAGAAAAGGTACGTACCCTTGCAAACGGGAGAAGGCTGAGAGTGGGCCCGTGGCTTGAGAAATGTGGCTGATGGACCGTGCCAATTGCTCAGCAACGAGGCTGCAAAATTCAAGGACAACTCAACTCTTTCTGATCGACGTCCCTTGACTTTCATTCAAGTGCTGGCAGCCAAATACCGTCAAGATGGTGCGTCTATACCCTCCTGAATTCAACCACCCCGCTCACCTCTATAGGCTCGAAACTCGGAAAAAGCGCAGTCGATGCTCTTCCGCTTCCGCGAAGCGCAAGCAGCCGACTTGGGCATCATCGACCTCGGACGCACCCGACGCCCCAAGATCATCACCGAAGTCGACAACATCGGCTCCTGCGAAAAGTGGCGCGGCCAGGTCCTCCGCGACATCTCACGCAAGATGTCCCGCATCCAGGACCCCATGCTCAGCGACTACCAGATCCGCGACTGCAACGACGAACTCAACAAGCTGTTCCGCGAGAAGCACATGTGGGAGCTGCAGATACGGAACCTCGGCGGACCGAACTACATGCGCGGCGGGGCAAAAGTGTACGATGAGGAGGGCCGCGAGATCCCCGGCAGCGGCAAGGGGTACAAGTACTACGGACGGGCGAGGGAGCTTCCGGGGGTGAAGGAGCTGTTCGAGGCGGCCAAGGGGAAGAGTCAGGAGGAGAAGCCGTTGGAGGGGAGGGCGGATCTGAGGCGCAACGTGGACGCGGCGTACTACGGATACGCGCCGGATGAGGAGGACGAGGCGCTGCTGGAGTACGAGGCGGAGCAGGAGCGGCTGGCGGCGGAGGGGATGGTGAGGACGGGGGAGGCGAGGGCGCCCGAGGGGTGGGAGCCGTTGCCGGGGGATGCGGGGGATGGGCAGGCGTGGGAGTTGCCGACGTTGGAGGAGGTGCAGGAGGAGTTGGTGGAGAGGAGGAGGAGGAAGTTGTTGGAGCAGTTGTGAGATGACTGTGAAGGGCTACGGTGGATGTGAGGTGGATGTGAAGGGAGACTACGGCAGGGCTGGGCTCAGGAGCATGCCTGAGTCACTGGGTTTAAATCCCAGGTTCATGGACCGCCGTTGGCCTTGGATGTCGTGGGATATTGGGTCGCTGCACAAGTTTATGTATGTATCACGGCACCGGCGTTTGGGAAGGGGGGTTGGATTTATGTTTTTGGACCTTGTGGGCGTGTTGAAACATGAAACAAAAATGTCTGGGGAAAAATCAACGATTAAATTAAAAAGCGGACTCGAGGCGTTGTGGCACAAAATGACGTATCGAGGGAGGGGAGATTGATTATTTATGAAGGGAGCAAATTTCAGACGGATTTTTCAGTCTTTGTTTGTGTGCGACTGATTGCAAGACTTGATGCGGTTTTGGCAAGGGTTTTGCACATCGTTATATGCCGGGGTCGCAACGGCGGGTGTGAGTGCGACGTTTGACCAGGACGTTGGGAAACGGTTGGTGGGAGATGAAGATGGGCATTTGGACTATCTGTTTTTGTATGTGAAACGGGCTGTTGGTTGATCGATCGTGCAAGGAACAAGTAATCATCAAGACAACTTAGACAACGCACTGGAAGTCATTCGAGATTGTGCAATTAATGCAGCGATAAACTCGGTCCACCCGTTCACAAAGCTGGTAAGGCTGTTGAAAAAGCAAATCACTCCAATCAAAAAAAATGCCCAAGGCGCTCGGGCACGATTGTTTTTTTGAACAGGGGTCATGCCGGAGGAGGGTGTGATGATTTGGAGTGCATATTATTGCTTCGGTAGTGGCTATAACGAGAGAGAAAAGAAGCAAAGGAGAAGAGACGATGCGACATCAGAGGAAAAGCAAAAAGCCTCTCATGGCTGGGAGACGGAGGGGTTTCAGGAGGCTATGTTTCAGTTGGACGAGGGGATCGCCATTCTGGGGGTCGAGGCTAAATACGAATGGGTTGGTCGGATGAGCACGGATATTCGTATGAATAAACTGAATAAAGCGATGGAGACAACCGCACCGATGCATCTCTTATCCCGGTTACCGGTTCCTGAACAAGTCCCTGCATGCCAGCCCCTGCTTGCGGCCGCTCGACGACGGAACTGAGCAGAAATGGAGATGATTTCTTTTGTTTTTGCGGGGAGCGAGAGACAGAGTCACCAGACTGATGGCCAGCGAGAGAAAAGAGTGCTATCC
>JAMQMW010000082.1:0-12069 GCA_024115155.1 Thelonectria blattea
CCCCCCCCTCCACTAACGCATGCAGTCCGCCCTATCCCCACCATTGGCCATCGGGCAACGCCACTCGCCCGCCCTACTTTTTTTGCTTGCTTCTTGTCTCCTTTTTTTCCTTTTGCCTTCACTTTTCAAGCCCGTTTTTCCCGCTTGGCCCAGACCTTGGAGGAATGGAAATGCCTTGGTCTCCACCCATCCATCCCAAAGTTCAAGGCGCCCGCTGGTGCCGAGAGACAGAGAGAGAGAGAGACCCAACTGGCAAGGGCTCCGACTGGATGAGATTTGGATCTGCCTTGAATGAGGCGGTGATGCAGGGCTAACACAAGGTCTCAAGTCATGTTCTCAGCTCTAAAGTCAGTCAAAGTAAACAAGTCCTCAGTAGCAAGTCTCGTAGCAAGTTGTAGCAGTAAAAACGTTGTCGATTCTTCATTTCATCTCATCGGCATCACCCCCGAGACCATCCCAGTCTCAGCAAGCAAGCCTTGTTCGTATTCCTAGTAATAAAAAAAACGTATTTGTTTCCGCGCATCTCTCAGCGCTTCGGGTTGTGGTATTGTTGGTCGGGGGTTGGGGGGCTATCGAGCCAGTCCTCTCACTCTAATCTTGACATAATCCAACGTAGTAGTAAGTCCTAAGTGTGCGCAAAAAACGACAAGAATCCTCTCCAAAAGAACTTTCTCTTTCTTTCCCAAAAAAAGGTAGTTGAAAAATGTTCCCCGTTTTGTATCCAAAATCCAATCCGTTCGTGAAAAAAAGGGGGTAGTTGTAAGTGTAAGAAAAAACGACAGGTATCTTCTGCTTTCCAATCCAAGCGAGCGTCTGGGGCCGTTTCCCTCCGTCTATTCGAAAGAAAAGGGCGCCTATCCCACGGGAAAAAAAGAAGCCGTGGGGTTTGATAAGGGGACGTGGTGTAGTGGTTGTTGATTAAACATGTGTGTTTTGTTTTTCCTCTCCCGTCTCTTGTCGAAACGAAAGAGGTCGTCCAAAAAGTGTTGGGCTCACTTTATGAGCCCGTAAAACGTATTTGAATGGGAGACCAAACATCGTTGGTTCCAAAAAGCTGTCATCAAGTGACAAGAAAAACTCCGCTCTCTTCCATCTTTGCAATCGCTGCGCTGCGCCGTACTTTCATGCTTCTACAAGAACTGGTTCTTGTTCCCTTCCTCATAATCCTGGCAAAAACTCCACGCTTTTAAATAAGATGAATGAAAACAACATGACATAGTAAGGGAAGAAAAAAAGGTGGTAAAGAGAAACATCCAATCCGGGTCAAGGTAAGGTACACAGGGCCGAAGGGAAAGGCTGAAATCCGGGACATCATTTTCGTAGGGTCGTAACAAGGGGGTAAAAACGGGGAAGTGTGTGTTTTTGGGGCGTGAATCTGGCACGGCGTTTTTGTTGGTATCCTAAAACGTGAAACGGCATCCATGGGCATGGGTTGTGTTCTTTTTTTTTTTTTGGCATACGGATGTACCCAAGGGTGATAATTAGAAGTCGAGTAATATCCAATAAGAGGTCAAGGATCCAGGGAGTCCTAAGCTTTGGCGATGACCTCGGGGAAGAGGGTAGAGTCGGTTTGTAAGGTCCATCCAGGGATAAGTAGTAGGTGTGCTAAGCAAGTTGTATTGTCTCGTGGACATCAACTAGTAGCAACCTTGGAACGTTGGCATAAAGGGGACCTGTTGATGAAAGGGAACATGGTGCTGAAGAATCGGCACATGTTGAACGTATTTTGCA
Organism: Thelonectria blattea; assembly: GCA_024115155.1. Classification (NCBI taxonomy): domain Eukaryota; kingdom Fungi; phylum Ascomycota; class Sordariomycetes; order Hypocreales; family Nectriaceae; genus Thelonectria; species Thelonectria blattea. Next base: position 1,732 of record JAMQMW010000082.1, read on the forward strand.
ATGTCCCACAGGAAGTAGGACTTTGGCTGACACGGAGGAGGAACCTGGACGGGAACCGGAACCGGAACGGGAACCTGGGAGCAGTGCATGGGCTGCTGTTGAGCCGGAACTACAACAGGAACCTGCACGGGCACGGGTCCGGTATACCCTGACGGGACGAATTCCTGGTTGTGGTAGGCGAGTTGCGTCTCCTTGGGCTCCTCCGGGTCATAGGTGTGTGGCGTGTAGTCCTGCGGCAAGTCCTGGAGTTGGGGCTGCTGCTGCTCCAGGATGAAGTCGTCGTCCAAGTCGTCGTTTGTCGAGCCGCTCCACGTGAGCGAGCCCTCGTCGTCGGACGAGGCCGGGGACAGGGGAGCCTCGTAGTCGTAGTCGCCGTCGTCGACGATGGCGTCTTCCGAGGAGGAGGAGGAGGAGTTGATGTGGTGGTTGTTAACGTATTTGTTGTCCAGGTGATCGGGCGAGGCGGGAGGCGTCGGCAGAGCCATGGGCTGCACGGTAAAGTGCGAGCAGGCCTTGATCCTGGATCGGAGCTCTGGAAGGGTGATCCGGTGCTCGGGGTTGGGGTTGAATATCCGCCCCAGAATGTCGTTCAGTTGGTCCGACAGGGGAAGGATGGTCTTCAGGAAGTCCTTGGAACTGGTGTAGGCCCGGTACGTGGAATCCTGGAAGGAGGCTTGTTTCCACGGGTTGCGTCCACAGCTAAGGTTGACGAGGATCACTCCTAGGCTCCAGACATCATTGGGGGCGCACATGTAGTAGGGCTTCCTGGCAGAGGGGTCCAAGCATTCTGAAGAGGGGGAAAGGAAAATGTTAGTTTTGTTGTGCTGGGGAGGGGACGTCTTCGATTCGAGAACATAAGAGAAGAAGAACAGAAAGAGAGGAGAAAATACCTGGACTCATGTAGAAAGTCGAACCGCATCCATAATCCTCGGAACGGTCATCCGAAGTAGCCAGACCAAAGTCGGCCAACTTCACCGTGTCGCCGTGGTTGGTAACCAAAATGTTCTCAGGCTTGAGGTCCCTGTGGAAGATTCCCAGATTGTGGCAGTGTTCCACGGCATCCAGGATTTGGAGGAAAATGTTCTTGGAAAGCTCATCCTTACCAACGTATTGACCTCTCTCCGTGATGTTCATGAACAAATCGCCTTCGGGGCAATACTCGAGCACCACGTAGATGCAGTCGGGGTCACTCACAATCTTCAACATCTGCACCACATTGCTGTGTGTCGATGCCTGGTAGTGAAGCCGGATCTCCCGTTGTTGGTACGTGGATTGTCGCGAGTCCAAGGGGGTCCCATCGGCGTTGTACTTGCTTAGGCACTTGACGGCGTACTTTTGTCCAGTCTTGATGTCGACGGCGAGATAAACAACGCCGTAGGCACCGGTACCGAGAATGTCGGTCAACTGAAGCTTGCCTTCCAGCAAGCAGCCTAGTCTGTCCTCTGGGGCACGGGGAACTCTCTGGAAGTGTCGAGGAACGTATTGTTGCTGGGCGGCGCACTTGACATGGTCGAAGCCCGGGGACGCCGGAGGGGTTTGGTAACCGAAGGGGGCATGATGCTGCATGTTATTCGATTTGGATATCCAAAAGGGAGGGAAACTGGTCCTGAGGCCTGGTCCAAAAGGGAAGATAAAGAGAACAGAGAGAAGAAAAGGTGTCGAATATTATCCCAAATGGTTTTCAGGTCCTTGAATCCAAATCCAAAATATCCAACGGGTCGAAGAAGTCCTGGTTGGTGGTGGTTGGTGGTTGGTGATGGTGATTGGAGGTTGTCGTGTAAGTGTCGTGAGATCCCGAGGGCCGAGTCAACGGGTCGAGAACAAGAAGAGGCGAAGGGTTGGTTTTTTTTGGGAGCGTTGTCGAAGGAGCCGTCCAGTCCAGTCCAATTGTATCGCGGAGATTGAGGAATGACAAGAGAAGAGAGAGAAAGTCTCGTTGTTGAAGAGATATTGGGAGGATAGGGGGAGGAGGCGACGACGACGCGACTGCGAGGGGCAGACGGCGGATGAAGAAGAAGGATATCGGAAGGAGTGTCGCGAAGGAGGTGATGGAGCTTCAAGCCAAATCCAAAAGGCGCATCATCCAAGAACGGGGCGGGCTGCGGGAGGTAGATAACAGGGCCGGCCGGTGATTCAAGGCGGGCGAGACAAGGACCGTCCGAGGAGGAGCAGGAGGAGGGTGGCTGTCCCAAAGAACGAGAACACACACACCCATGTCCTTCCTCCCGCTCTCTCTCGAGGCTTCGTTCTCTCCCACACACTCTTCGTGACGCCTCGGGCTTCGTGGAGCAACCCACACGACATCCATCCCAAGGCAAGGATCCACCACACAGAGAGATTAAATGGCATGGATGAGGGGCCCTTGTTCTTGGCCAGCGTGCGTTAATGCGCTCCGGCTATTCTTGTCTTGGAGTCGTCAAGTCGTGGACCTTGTTAAGGTTCGCCTGCTTCGCAAGAGGCGAAGCGCAGGGGGGCGTCTTGGAGCTATGCCTGGCCTGGATTGGTGACGCTGAGCAATTATACGAAGAGGCAAGGGTCTGCAAAGGTAGTCTGACACACTCACCAAATAAAGTGGTCCTCAGAGAGTCCCTCCAGCAGAGAGTCCCTCCCAGAGAGACTTGAGAGAGGTAGTGACACAGCTCAGAGTCTCTCCCTCCTCCTCCTCCTCCTCCTCCTCCTCAGCACTAACGCCATCCATCGGCCCACTCCCAGGCCACCACTCACAGCCCGTTGGCCCAGTGTGAATCGTCATGTATGGGGCGGAGGTCGGGTGCGAGTGCAGAGCCTTTGAAGAGTGTTCTGCTGACACCTCCCCTCTTCCCTCCCTTACATGCCTCCCCCCGCCCCCTTTGGAAGGCCAGTGGCCAATGTGTTGCGTCCCCCAGCCAGCCCCAACCGTGCCGTGTGTTGCGTGTGCTCTCGACCTGTGTGTGCTGCTCGCGGCCCGTTCGGGGGCCTCAATCAGCTCTCCCACATTTCTGCCTGCGTGCTGGCTTGGTCCGTTGTGCTGTGCGTGTCTGTGTTGTGCTGTGCTGTTCACTTGTGCTGCCTTGCCTTGCCCTCGTCGGGGCGAATCGCTTCCTGCGAACCAGCCCGTGAGCCCTGCGACGGACAAAAGCTTCCTGAGCAACGCAAAAGGTTCGCCTTCGTGTAAAAACATTCGCCATTCCATCCAGTGGAAGCCGAAACAGGTAGGATCAGCCTGGGCGCAAGACGGCGCATACCAGCAAGCAAGACGTCAATGAGCCCTTTGGCCTCCCCCCAGAGTCTGGAGACGTAACATGCTTTGGCCCAAGAGATCTCAGATGGCATGAAGTCATTGGATCCGTCCTTGTGAGACTCCCTCTGGGCCATCGATCTGGGTCTTCCCGGGCTGTGTGTGCGCTGTGTGTTTGTGCGTTGTTGGTGACGCCCCGGGCTAGCCAACCTCCTCCTCCTCCTTGCTTTGTGCCGCAGTAGGCAAATGATTCTCTCTCTGCGCTGAAATTGTTGAACTGGCGCCACTACTGCAGGCGGCGATCACGTCCGCCCGCCCAGTGAGCGTCTGACTGGACGAGCTGCGACGGCAGGATGCATCCCTGGGGAGACGCCGTCTAGTCCCGAGAGGCGACGCGGCACGTCGACTGGTCGCCGGCGTACAGGCAAATTTGTCCTTGTCTCACCCGGCCACGGCCAATAGAAGGGCGCGTCTGGAGTTATGCAACACGGTCGGGCGGTAGGATCAAAGGTCTCCAGGTGAGGCATTCCCAGTGGCTGGATAATTATGCACAGTCCCATCGCTGAATGCGAGGCCGCGGTCTCGGCCCCCCCAACGCGTCAGAGCAGGCGGGACATAAGCCGAGCGTTATGGCATCTGGCTGACCGTCAGAGAGACCCGGGGTTCGCAAGGCACTCTCCGTTGTCTCTCGTCTCACCCGGTAACAGGAGGCGTAGCACGGGTTGACGTTGACGGGCGGCAATCGAATCGAGCAAGTCGGAGATGATGCGAAGCCATCCCTCGCCCTCGTCCTCGCCCTCGTGTTCTCGCGACAAGAACAACAGCCGCCCATCTGGAAGGCCTCGACCCTCCGAGGCCTGCCACTGCCAACAGCTCTTCCACTGGCGGAGGTCAACGTGTTCCATCTGCAGCACCGGGGCACGCCGCCACCCACGGGCACTACTCTTAGTCGACGACCTGTGGCGCTACCTCTGAGACGGCCGCGATGAGGCCTGCGAGCTGGTACCCGACTACCAGACCACCAAGTCGAAACCCCGTCCTCGTGCGTGAAAGCCCCACGGTTTGTATTTCTGAAAAGGGACGGCTGCAGGACGGGCTGGGGGTCTTGTGCCGGACCGAAAGACACTTGTTCCCTGCCCGCATCACGACGCAGTGCTACGCAGGAGGCTGCTAGTGCAGCGGCGCATCGCGACAGGCCACAACTGGGTGAGACGGAAAGAGTGAGGCTGTCAGTGACGAGCGGGCTGCATCGGAGGCGTCCAATAGCCCAGGGGGACGGGGCGAGAGTCTGGGCAGGGCCCAGGGGAATGCGCCCGTTGTCATCCACCCTGACCGTCGCACTGCCAATCTCTGTCGGCTGTTGCGTGGTTCATCAATTTCAAGCGGCGGCCATGTGTGCAAGGGCACGGCCAGTCGGTGACAAGCGGAGGTGCATTTTCAAGACGAAGGGTGCACATTGATAGTGAGAAACTGGGCCATACTGGGCCATACTTCGTACTGAGGTGTATCCTTATGTGTGTGTGTACGTAGTGTGTATCCGTATGTGTGCGTGTAATGCCCGTGTCTCAAGTCGTTGACTCCTTCTCGTCCAAGACACAGGCGGCAGTGTCTTTGGTCGTCGGCATGTCTGTCTGCATGTCGCGTGATGGAGCATCTGCTGCTTCGTGCCAGTCAGTTTCTTCTTCTGCAGTCCTGCCATGCCACCCTAGACCACCACCAGTCACATTCACGCACCGTCCGTATCCGTAGTCCGTCCCGAGCGAGAGCTGAGCCTCGGTGGGCGCGGCGCCGGGCGGACGAGGGAAGAAAAGGTCAGGGAATCCCCGAGACACACGGGGCACAAACACCACTCAACTCGTAGGGGAACATGACGCGAGAGAGAAATGCACGTCTCAGAGGATGGGTCCGACATGCAACGATGTTTGCGAGAATGGCGGTCAAGTCGGCAGGCAGGCGGTTTGAGGGTTGAATGCCGCACTAACAAGCGCCAAGGCGGAGGGATTATTCGGGGAGATGATGTCTGCTGCGTCAGTGCGCAATCAATCGTCGTCGTCGAGAACCTGAACCTGAACAAGTTGAGTCGAATCGAATTGTTTGGCTGATTGCACCAAAACTTCTTCACTCTTCAAGATGCAAGGGTGGCCTGTTGGCATGTCAAAATCATGGGAGACGCTTGTCCCGATCAGGAAGGACCCCACTTGGATCGCCAGTCCATTTCGGGGCCCATTCTTTTTGGTTCCATTTCGTGACCCATTTTCTCGCCCATCTCCTTCGCCCATTTTCGCGCCCAACAAACGTCACAGACGCAACAACGCAGCAGCAAGCAATCAACAAACAATCCAGCGAGAAACGAGACAGAAACAGGGGTATTCACTTCAGGTCCCCTTGCCCGTCCCTGACCATCCATCCACTGCCCACGCTTCTAACCAGGACATGGCCTCATTCCTCGTCGCTTTGCACTGACTCCCCTGGTGTCAAAGTGCCTCAGAGGAAATCTCCCCTTCTTTCTTTTTCAAGTCTGGGGCGTCGATCACACACTTTACCTGAGGCATCGTCATGCTGTAGGTGGTAAGCTGTGCTTTGCTTTCAAGCCTCGGTGCAGTATCCGTACCGACGTTCCCATTCATCTATCTCGTACACTACGTAAACCTGCTCACAACTCGCCTGCATTCCCCTTCCCTCCTCCTGCCTGTCTGCCTGCCTTGCCTTGCCTGCCCTGCCTCGCTAGACAAATCTCCATTTTCCCTCCTCCACCTGAAGCATTCGACCAAACAGGAGTTGATTCAGTTCATGCATGGGCTGATTGTCGCAGTCGAAAAAAAAAACCACACACTCTCACTCGTGCCTGGCTGACCGTGTGGATAACTTACCACACCTTTTTCACCTTGATATGCAGTCTTGCATGCAGCCGACGGGACGATGCCGTCTCCTGATTCGACCGTCGTTCCCCCCTTTGTGCATGTCCCTCGCCCGTCTGTCCGTCAAGAGCCGGAGCTGCACGCCGTCGACGACCTCCCATTGGCCCCTTGCTGCATCTGCGATAGATTGGATATCACTGAGGTTGGGGGATGATTTCCTAATGTTCCATCCCCCCTTGGGGACATCTCGCAGATGCGCTGAAGAAACGAAGGATGGCTTCATCGTCCAATGACCTTTGCCGTTTGCCTATCTCGAGATTTGACCATCCCACACACACACAGTCTTTGAGTCATGATGCATCCATAGCAGATGGGAGCTTGTCAGCCGGCACTACCAATGCACCTATTTTCCCGGCACAAGACCAACATCACATCAAGACGAAACTCGAAGTGGGAGAGCTGAAGATGGGGTTGAGCTTGGGGGAGAAGAAGCTCGACTCTCTGGGCACACCACCAGATTGCTCATGTTTTCTCTCCCCCTTCCGCCACTCCAAGGTGGTAGCGAGACCTGCAAGCCCTGCATAACAGTCACCGGATCAAACACGGACGGGCGAGTGAGGCCTGACACAGGGCGGAATCGCCTGCTTTCTCTCCTCCTCTCCCCCAACAATCTGGTGCCCTTCCCCCAGTCTAAGAGTCCAGATCAAGCCATCTCCCTCTCCCCAGTCCGCATCTGAGAGAAAACATTCCCGTCTTTCCCCCCCAAGCTCGGACGTGACCGTGGTCCGAGGAATTCCGCAGGTCGATACGCTTTCCAAACAAGCTCACCGTCAGTCTGCCGCCCAAGAAAAAAAAAAGATTCATTCATGCATTGATGCACCATGGATCGATATGGAGATGGGGTCCTTGTTTTTCGACCAACCGAAGTGCTAGACGCCCCAGACGGGAAGCTTTGGTCCTTTTGGAAGATGCTCCAGACTTGTTGCTGCTTCGTTCAAAGCAAGCAAGCAAGCAGGGCAAGGATGGCGCACGTTTCGAGATGGGTCGATCAGCTTCGATCGTTTCCCTTGGGAAAAAGCAGGATCCCCTCGTCGATTCACCGCTTTCAGAGGTGCATGGCGTAGTGTCGACGCAAGGGATGCGAAGACGAGAAGGGCATTGGCTCGATGAGAAATTACCGTACCCTTACCGTAGCAAGCAAGATGTTCAGTTGGTTTGAATGTTGGAACCATCGACGGCCCAGGAACCCCCGCCATCTTTCCATCCTCATCCAGGCTCCCCCCTCCCCAGATGACTCCTGGCGGCTGGCCCGTTTCCAATTTTGACGGCGGCTTGCGAAGCGATGGGATTCTCAAAAGAGAACACTCTCACTCCCGGAGACGGTAGACCCAACCAAGGCCACATGTTCGTCGCATGGCGCTGGCGCTGCCGGATGCCGCGAAACAACGCTTCTCGCCGTGGCCGAAGTCTATTCCATTCCACGCAATCTGGCAACATCTGGACCACCAACGGCGGTGCGACGACCGACGGGCTTTTGCAAGTCGGTCCTGGGGAGCACTTCCGGGGACACCTTTCTGTGAGTTTTAGGAGGGGATGCTAATGCAGAGCGTTTTTGGGCAGACTTGGCAGTGAGTATCCGTTCCGTAGTCGACCAGAGAAGAGAGAAAAGAGAGATGGGTGACCTTTCCGTCTGCCGACGGGTGGAATCAGTCCCTCCCGGGCGTGGCACCATGGAAACGTCACTCTGGGACTTCCGGCTGCGGATGTCCCGATGGGAGACGCTTGCTCGAGATGTGTGAAACTCACGTGATGGACGCCTCAGAAAGGCTTCAAGCCACAAAGAAGCAAAAAAAAGAGCCGGCAGTGGAGGGTGTTCCCGGTCGTCGCCTGATCTGTCACCCGTCCGAGAGTTCGCCCCGGTGGAGTCCGGTTTTCCCGGGTGGCCGTCACGGGATGGCATGGCGAGGAGAGGGAACGACGTCCGAGGATCCTGGAGGGAAGGAGTTGAGACTCCGCGGGTGGTGTTTTGCTGAACGGGAGATGCCTTTTGATTTCAGTTACGAATACGGTGTTTGAGATGTCATGGAGGGGAGAATGGCGGTTGTAAGTGATTCGTGTTCTCGGAGTGTACGAGGATGGGTGTCTCCGTGGGAAGAAGGTTGATGCCGTTGCGTGTAAGTCATCAAGGTGACGACAAACCTCAACTACAGCCATGGAGGACACATACACGGCACAATAATGCAAGAACTTCACACATCACATCAAACCTCAACTCTCACCACTCACGATGAAAACAACAAACCTCCTCACCCTCCTCCTCGCAACCCTCCTCCCCCCGGCCACCACAGCCCAACGCTTCAACACCACCACAATCATCAACTCCAACTGCCCCTGCGACCGCACCCGCTTCAAATACTGCTACGCCTACACGCGCCCCGGCGTCCTCGACGGCCAATGCTACGACGTCTCGGAGCCCAGCTGGTCGATGCGCGCGTACGACCCGCGCGTGTCCCTCCACGACCGGCTCGTCTGCGTGGCCTACGCGCTCGAGGGCTGTCGCGGACGCAGGTCGGCCATGGCGGCGTGGTCGGACAACGCGCGGTGCGTGGAGCCGACGCTGGAAGTCGATGCCACGGAGCCGGAAGTCGATGAGGATGACGAGGGGGGGAGGGGGAGGAAGGCGAAGGACTTTGCGTGGTGGTATCGGTCGTTTGAGTGTCATCATCCGTCGAGGAGTCGAGATGATACGGGCGAAGACGGGGTGTGATGAGAGGGAAGGGGAGATGGGCAAGGGAAGAGGACAAGGGCAGAAGAGGTGACAGCATCGAGAGACGATCGCCTCGACAAGGACCATCATCGATCAACGGACAAAACAGCACAGATCACCACGACCTTCAAGGCAACCATTCAACCAACACCAAACCCAAGACAATCTCGCCTCATGCAGGCAACGATCCGCCGTTCGTCTCGCAACCCGGTGCAGCCACACAAACGAGACCAGAACAAATTGATTGACGCAATTATTCCTTCCCCTTCAAGGCCAAGCCCACGCTTCAAAACTCGTGTCTTTCTTCCCCCCCTGTCGCAGATCAAACCACAGACTTCTCACAGACAACCCGGCAAAGCGGGTGATACAGAAACCTGATCTCTTGACGAACCGCGCCTCCTTTTCCCTCGCCACGCGCCCAACAAAGGCGAACTGAAACGCGGGGCGAGCAGCGCTGAGCGTCAAGTAAAGAAGGAAAAAAAAAAAAGCAAAGCAAAGCAAGGCGACCGAGGAGTGGTGGACTCGGAACTGGGAAGGGATTGACGGAGGAGGCGGACGGGAACGAGTTCATCCGCCAACAATATCCAGAAACGAGGCGAGACAAACGACGGGAAAGCCCTGAAAGCAGAAGGCTCCTGTGTGCCTGGCAGATTTTCAGCTTTCTCTTCAGCTGCTGGGTCTAAAAGATGCGCTTCTGCACGGGAGGGGTCCTTGTTCATCAAAGCCCATTTCACCCATCATCATCCATGTGTCTTCGACTGCGACGTCACTAGCAATTTTCGATAGTCTCTTGTCCTTTGGCAATCTAACTCTCAGCTATCCGATGCAAGGCTTGATTTAATTTCGTTTGCCTGTCGAAAAAAATGGGAATTTATTCGGGCCTTGTTTTTTTCCTCGTTGACGCCCAAATGAGGGTCTCACTTTTTCTCGCCGTCCGTGAAAAACGTTCAAAGTGTCCAGTCCCCTCCCGCTGGCCCCATGGCAGCCCAAAACGTGTCCCCATAAAAAGACGATGGGGAAAAGAAGCAAAGAAAAGTAGAAAAAAAGTGAGGCTGATCTGATGGATGGATGAATGGATCAGGGACAGGTCCCTGCTTTGACTGCGCAAAAACGCGCACAGAACTTTTTCTTTTCTTTTTCTTTTTTGATGGTCTCGGTTCTGGTCCTGAACTGAGGCCAGAGCTTTTCGCTAGGCAGGCGGCACGCAGGGCGAAACTTGGCAGTTGGGCATGAAAAGCAAAGAAAAGATGGGGGAAAATTGACACGGATCAACTGGAACAACTGGAACTGGATGAACAACTTCGAGCAGTGAATCGTGATCAAGGGTGACACGGACAGCGGGCAAACTGGCCGTCTTCTCTGGTTTGAATGACAGAATGGAAAAACATGGATTGTCCTTGAATTGTTTCACCCAACCAATTTCTCCAGCCAAAGAAAACACCTCTTTTCTTATCCGTGGCTGTGTCGTGTCCAAACTGGGTACCCTTTTTTTTTTT
>JAMQMW010000813.1:0-20146 GCA_024115155.1 Thelonectria blattea
GGGGGGGGAAGGAGGGGTGGAAGGGGGCTCCTGCGGCAGGTAAGAGGTAAGACTCGAGTAGCAGGTGCGAGAGAAAGCCCGGTGCGCGTTGCGGCTGCTGTTCGATGTCGATGCGGATGCGGTCCGGGGCGATGGGATGGACAATTGGCCCGTCGAGCTGATTTGAGTCTCCGTTGAGTGTTGGTGGCGTATTTCTTGCTAAACGATCCGCGGGTGGCGAAGGGATGGATGGTTGGGATGAAAATAGGGAGAAAGAACAGAATTGGGAGTCTTGTTGAGGATGAAAATAGGGAGAAAGAACAGAATTGGGAGTCTTGTTGAGGAAGTTATTAGGCGGCAAATTGTTGTCTTTCAGTTGTAATGCTGGATTGGACCGTTGTGAATACGATAATTGGTCTTGGGATGGGCCTCAGAGGCGTTGAGAATGCCGCGTAACCAAGCACAACCTCAGAGTTGCACTGTCAAGTGCAACAAGAGGAAATTTGAGAGAAGCACAAAGACCGTATTGGTCAATTCGTGTCTGATGAGCAAAAAGAGGCTATGAAGACTTTTGTTCAACAGACAACCGAGACTGGCCGTCTCACCGCAGAGTATTATATCCCGATCAACCACAACGCCTTCCATATGGTATAAGAGAAAGTGGGATGATTCCCTTCCTTGGCCATTAAAACTCTTTGCCCCTCCAACGACTCGACAATCAATCAACCAGCCCCCGAAGCGAGGAAACGCAACCAACAGCCTCGCAATGCCAAGCCACGTAGCTTCTCATTAGCAAGATTCCCGGACGGAAGCAATCAGACTCGTCGCGAAGGGAAGCCAAGCCATGGACGGTCTGGTGATGTGAAGGAGGAACCCCGGATGCAGTAAGCACTGAGTGGGTGAGAGTGACGAGAGAGAAAGGAACGCAAGCCAGCGCCTAAATCGGGTTCAAGGCCCAATCCCGAGGCTCTGGGCTGGGCGCGGCGCGGCGGGAGATGGAAGGGAACCTGGGAGGACACCTGGGAAAGGGCCATGATACCCAGACTATCAATCACCTCCATGACGGCCAGGGGAGAGGCAGGGCGTGTGTGCATCGAGGGCGCTAAACGGGGAGACGTCGCACACTTTCTCGAGAGAGAGAGCCTTGAACTTGGGGGCCACGGTGACGGGTCAGGGGGATGCACATCAGGGATGGAGCGAGCAGTATTGTATCAAAACATGTAGGTAAGTTACAAAGCCATTGTTCGAGGCAGCCACTGAGTTGTCAAGTCTCGTCTCCGTCTCTTGTAAGGGTTCGTCCTGATCGACGACCAGCAGCCCCGATCCAATGCTGTCTGAATTGTCTGCAGGGAACATGGCCGCGTTCCCGGATGCACCAGATATCTACTCCGAGACTCCTTCAACAGTTTCTGGTTCCTGAAAGAACGGGGGGGCAATAGGGAAAAAAAGAAAAGAAAGACGCAGAGCGCTTTCCAGCGCGTCGGATCAGTTTGTTGGCCGTGTCCCGTATACCCGATTCAGGTTTGTTCGTCAGTGCTCGACTCCGACTCGTCTATCTGAAGCCCGGGTCAGTGATGTGATTGTGATACCTACTGCCCACGGAGCTTTTTTTCTTACTCTCGCGCCTACTTCGTACACCTTTCTCGCAAAGCATGGCACCACCGCCGTCAGATACACGGACAGAATCGAACGGTGCCTCCCCTCCATCTCCATGCCACGGGCTCGCATCTCATCGGTACTGCAGTGTGCCAGGGGGAGGGGTTTCTGTCAGTGACGCATCTGATTGGGCAGCCACACACGTCAAGTCGCATGCCCAGGGCGCGTATGTAGCGGTGGCCGTTCTCCTTCTGAGACCCTGCGTCCGTTGGGATCAATGCAACAGGCGAGGTGATGTGATGCGATGCGCACCGGACATTTTCATCCCAGATGCGAGCAGCAGCCACAGGAAGCGAAGACCTAAGCTAGCCCAGAACCGGGGGGAAAGCAACTTGAACTGTTTGTTCTCCCTCACAACCCTTGTTGGCAGCCACGAGGCCTAAAGAGAAAAAAATCCCCCTTGCAACCTTATCGCTCCACGGTTTTAGCGATGCCCTCACCTTTGAAAAAGCTGGAATGTGGCTGCCCGGCATGTTGGTTGGCTCGTCGCGTCCCTAAGCGCCGGAAATTGAAGCTACCACAAGTCCGTTGAGTGATGAGGTCGCTCTTCCTGCATGGACCCCAAAGAAACAAGCGGGATCGTCGCCTCGGTTCTGTTCAGCTTTTCCAACTTCTTCTCCTTCTCATCGTCACTTTCCGCATCCGTTTCCGGTTCTGTGGGATGGATGGTGGCTTTTCGGACCCGATGCCACGGGTTGGGATAGCGTCTCTTTCCATTCTTTCGACCCTCTCTCTCTCTCCCTTTTCTCGGCGAGTGGTGATGGCGGTGACGATTGGAACCGTGACCGACAAACCAGTGGAGCTGAGCTTCCTCCCTTGTTTTGCACCTTCAACGGTGCAGTCGCATCAGATGCCGTCCAGCCGGAGCCTTTTCCCAGCCCCTTCTTCTGTTGAAGCTCAAAATAGCATCGTCGCCTTTTGGCTCGTCCTCGCGAGCGCGATTTAAATGCACATGACCCGGCTCCCTCGACAGTCATCAGGAATTGCCTGAAGGAAGGAATCGAACATGGCCTCTTTGCTCATCAGTTTGCTGCTCCTCCTCCTCCTCCTCACTCCTCATGGCCCGGCCGCATTCCCCCCATAATTGGCCTCCTCGGCCTCATCATCACGGCCCCGCGTCCCCGTGCTTCACCCTCAGCGCTTGCGAGCCTATGGCTTTGGGTGTCGACCGGTCAACTGCCACTCCCAACGCGCTAATGCGCACACTCAAGGAAACGACTTATTAGCCACGCCCGTTTCCTGGTGCCTTGGATGAGCCTCGATGAGATGAGATGCGGCCGCATTGGCTGCTTCTCCGTCCACGTATTTGAAGGTGTCGCACTGCCATGTTTGGGTGTAATTAATCGTGGTCCTGGCTTGCTCATGCCCTCCCTCATGATCAGGGCTCAAGGCTTCGAGAAGCCCGCATTCTCCAGTCCGGTCAGTCAGGCCCCTCCATGCCTCCAGATGAAAAGGGACCCTGGCTTTTCCTCCGGGGGGGGCGTGACTGACATGTTACCGGGCCGAGAAAAAGCACCCAGGGGAATTCAATGCGTCGTGCTCGACAACTGCTCCAGCAAAAGTCTTTGCTGTGCTCTCTGCGCTGACGTACGAATATTCCCTGCCCAGGTCGTTATATCACAGCTCGTAACTGTAGGTACCTGTGTGACTACGACGAGTTGCTGTGCTTTGTGCCACTCATGCAAGGGACGCTGTCCAATGTGTACGAATATGCAAGCGTAACTTGATTAAATAAGGCGACTGGTTTGTTCGCTGGCTGTTACTATTCGTAGACCACGACACAAACCAACATTCGAACCTTACATTAATTTGACCTGTCCAACCTGTGCCGTGCCACACCTACCATTCAATCTCTTCCATCTCAATCCCCATCTCGCCATCTCGCCCATCGACGCCAACAACCACAAACCCTCTTCTCCAAGTCCCTTCGTAGATCTCTAACTTATCCAAAACCAGCTTCACGTGTCCTTGTCTCATCCTGCCACCGCCATCCGGGCTCTTCCGGCCGTCGCAGTGTGGAACCTCTTACAACCCTCGCGCCGTACGTCCACTCCGCGTGCAACCCTCCCTCGCTGCCTCCAACGTCAAACCGTCGAACCTCCATTCGTTCATGCCTTTGTCCGTTCAACGTCCGTCCCTCGTTCGTCCAAGACATCTAAGAAAAAAAAACGAAAAAAACTTTGCTGGCGTTTCTCATTCTCTTCAACCCTAACCTTCCACACCCCTCCCCCCGTTTGGGACCGTTTCGTTGCCTTGTCCGGCAGATGAACGAGCCGCACAGTCGGTTTGGTCCACACGTTCGTCCGGCACTCGAAAGGGCCTTTGAGCATCTGAACATCGCATGATTGCGCACTCGCCTCCGTCTGGAGAAGAAAAGGGACCCCGAATCGGCTGCCCGCTCGCCTATCAAGAGCCTGTCCTGAATTCGAAATCGCCATTCCCATTCTCCCGTCCCATGGCATTTCGTTTCTCCGCGCGCTTCCACATCACCCTGCACGTGTGAAAGTGACGGCACAACTGCCCATCCCCAGCCTTGCATCGAACCATATTCCCCTCAACCCTTGTCGCTGTCTACACTCTGGGCGCGAGGCATCGTGCCACGTCTGAGTGAAAAGCCTGCTTGTACAAGTCTGCTTGCCTCGTCTGCCACCGTTTCGGAGTGCGTCTCTGGGTTTCACCGGGGACGAGGCGACGATGGCCAAGAGAACGGGGACGAACCAAATAGGATCGATCATGCTGGGACGTCGATAACCTTAATTCCACTCGCTGCTATGCTAACCCTGGTGTTCTATGTATGTGTTCAGCTTGATCGAGGGCGTAATCGGACGACTTTGGGCGCTTAGAACACAACAAGTGACACTCGTCACAGCATGCCCTTCTTGACCTCGTCACGGCGCTCATCCCAGAGCGTCTTCCCCGTGCATGAGCATACCGTCTTGTCGTTATCCCACATGCCCGCGCTGCGCGCAATCACACCGACCACCGTGTCCAGGTCGTTGACCAGCTTGCCTCCCTCCTCCTCCTGCTTGGTCAGGATCATGGCGTGTCCGATGACTTCCCAGATCTGGAAGGGATGCGCGACAAAGGCCGCTCCGCGACCGTCCTGGCCGACCTCGATCTCGCCCAGAGCGCCCCGGTTCTTGCCAGCCTCGCCTCCCGCCCAGACGGGCCCGGCTGATCGAGCGCCCTCTTTGAGGTCGCCGTACTCGCGAATCGAGGCACGATAAGTTCCCGGAGCAACTCCCCGCACAGTCAGGTCGACCAGCGTCTGTCCCGAGCTGACTTGAACCATCCTCGCCAAGCCCCGGACTTCCCGGTCTGGCTGCTCGGACTCGGTTTCCTCCTCGATGTCTGCGAAGCTCTCGAGAATGCTGACAGCCGCAGCGCCTGTGGCGAGTATCATCGTTAGCCTGGTAAGAGATCGCCGGTGACATGTTGTCAACGACTCCCCGATGCTCCGTTTCGGCAAAGGGCATGGCAACGCAAAGCTTGGCTTTGACAAAAGAAACGAAATAGACATGTCCTCTTGCACGTACTGTCTGAAGCTCCCGATCCTCGCAAGATGGCGTCCCTCCCAGTGGTTTGGATGGCTTCCACAATGGCCGAAGGGGCGGCTGAAAAGAAGTTTGCATGATTAGTGCCCCCTCCTTCATCTCATCTCAATCTCGTTCCAAGACTTGCCTGTGCCCTTGACGGTGATCAATTGGTCCTTCAGGTTGCCCTCGACGTTGGTGATACCGCCGATCTTGAACAGCGAGTCTGAAACCGCCTTGATGCAGCCGTCACATGACAACGGAACGGCAAAAAGGGTCTGTTGTCGCACCGTTTCATTAGTCTCCCTTGCTTTTCCGCGAAACTCGTCTTCCCCTTCGTCCCCTTTTCTCACAGCCTTGACTCATCCGCTCTGAGACGTGGGCGCACCTCAAACGAGTTGTCGGCTGTCATCTTGTCCGAGGCTGCGAAGGGAACTAGGTTGTTAGATCGCCGTCCAGTCCGGTGTAAGAGAAGCCGTGCGTGTGAACTGACCTGGGGGAGTCGCTTTATCCTTTGGGCTGCTTCGAGAAATTCGATAACGATACGCCGAGTAGCCTGCAATTAGACACAAGGATGCGGCTGCCAATGCTCGTGGAGGAGTGATTTTGGGTGCCATTATGTTCTTGCTTGAATTTTTGTTGCTTTGAAATCCAATCCCAGTGATACCTCTCGGCATTGGGGGATTGCGCGAGCGCTCCGGGTGGGTCCCCTACCGATTTCGGGAGCCGGGCTCTCACGTGACTAAATCCCAGTCTTAGTCAGCAATTGGATCTCGGCATCAAACTTTCATTGAGTAGTTCTGGTTCGCGGCCTCGTGATACGACAGCACCGCTTCCACGTCGACACAACACCACCATTTGGGCTCCTCTGCCGAGCCGAACAAGTCCAATTGGCAATTGAGAGGGATTGGTTCCCCTCGTAGCTGTCGAGATGTCTCAAACCCTTGGTCTGGTAGGTTAAGCCTCAATTGCTTGAATGCCTCGCATCACCACCTAACGCCCGCCCTACAGACCAAGCTCGCCTACTCTCGAGTATGGCACTCAATCTCGGCCTCGGCCCCCCACCAGACCCTATCGACCCAACAGGGCGTGACGCCGCCGTCCCTCGGCCGCCTGGCCTCGCGCATCGCCGTCATCCTCATGGGCAAGCACAAGCCCATCTTCGACCCCTCGACCGACTGCGGCGACTACGTCGTGGTGACCAACTGCGCCGCCCTGCACGTCACGGGACGCAAGAAGTGGCAGAAGCCCTATTACCGACACACCACGCGGCCCGGCAGCCTCAAGACGGTGACGATGGACGTGCTGATGGAGAAGCACGGCGGCTCCGAGGTGCTGCGCAAGGCCGTCAGCGGCATGCTGCCCAAGAACAGGCTGCGGGATAAGCGGCTGGCTCGCCTCAAGGCGTTCGAGGGCGCCGCGCACCCGTACAAGGAGAACTTGATCCGGTTCGGCGGAAAGGTGGTGGGCCAGCAGGGCTGGGAGAAGGCGGTGGAGAGGCTGCGCGCGACGGATCAGAAGAGATTATAGGGTGTTGTTTTCGGGACGGCGATGATAGTGTAGAATAGCGCGGGTGGACTTGAGAAGTCGTGTACTATCTGTACCATATTGTGGGAATCTCTCATGACCTGGCAAATGCAAATGCAATACGTTTTACGGCAGTGGGAGTGAAGGCAAAGGCAATGGGCCAGGCATGATTTCAACGTGTGCTAACAGAAATTCTCAATTACAAAGTGATGCGTGTTGGCCAAACTACGACAACTAGGCACGATGGCATCTGGGCAATGCGACAACTAAACACCCATTGAACGACATGAACAGATAAAAGGCACACACAGGTCAGCTGTATTGCAGGCTATTGGCTTTTATTCATCTCAAGTCATATCTCATTAAACTCGCATCTACACTTGCGACTCGCAGAGATTCAAGGCTCAAACATATGTACTCGAAGCTAGGAAACAACTGCATCTCAACACCGCCCGTTTATGAACGGGAGACCTCGCACTTGATGAGGCCATTGGGGCCAGACTGCGGAGCGTAGACCTCGGCGTCCTTGCCGGTGTTCTTCAGGCCCTTGTGCCAGCTCAAGTCTACAAACAAGTTAGTAAAGTTCTCAAGGTTTCGGTTAATACAGGTGACTTACCAATCTCAAAGTAGTGCTTGTTGGGCAATGAGTAGATGACGGTCTGGACATCGGGAACAGCATCGAGAATCTTCTCACACATCTTGTACATGGTGGCTTGGACGCTGGCACTCTCATCCTCGGCAAAGAGCTTGAAGGTGGTATCTCGGGCCGACTTCCAGGCATCGTCAAACTTGGGCACGCTTGCCTCGACGGCCTCCAGGCTCTCAAAGTTGTTCCACTTCCACGAGGCATCGACGTCGGTGGAGAGGATGCGGTCCCAAGTCTCGCCGAGCGTGGTGTACTCATCGCGGACGAAGCCGTGGAAGGCGGATCCAGTGCTCTTCAGGACCGTCAGGTTGACGATGGAGCTCTTGATGTCGATGCCGTCCTTGCGGCTGACACGGACCTCGACGTTGCGCGTCTCCTCGCCGTCCTTGTGGAAGCTGTGGGGATGGGGCTTGCCGTCAATCTCCATGCGCGTCCAGCGGTGAGTGACCACCTTGACGTTGGAGACGTGGATGTGGCCGTACTTTTGGATGAAGTGGTTTCCGAGGACCGAGGCGAACAGCTCCGGGGGGGTGACAGGGTTCTCCTTGGCGGTGATGTAGATGGTGTTCTTGATGGAGTCAGTGGCAACGACGACGCTGTTGTCGGCCTCGGTGTAGGACGTGTCGATGTCGCCCTCGAGGAGGCAGCAGACGGTCATCTCGGTGACGGTCTGAACACCAGTCTCGGCGTTGCGGTGGACCTTGTAGACGCGGACGTTGTCCTTGCCATAGCGAGCAGCGGAAACGTAAGGCATCTTGGGAGAGGTCTTTGTGAGGATGGGAAGAATATCGCCCATTGAGTATGGTAGGTAGGTAGGTGTTGATGGGGGTGGTTTTGAGGCCAGGAGTAGGGTAGCACCAGGAGTTGTGAAGCACGGAGGAGGGGGAGCACAGGCAGGTATCAGAGTGTAACGAAGACTTGAGCGGAGAAGAAGAAGAAGATTGCTTTTTGGAAGATTTTCTGTTCACAAGGCAAAGACGAGGCGAGTTGAGTTGAAAGGAGTTTTTGAAAAGGCAACCGAGCAGGGCGAAGATAAGCTCTATATAAGTGCATTCTGGTCTCAGTCGGAAGCACAACGTCAGTGGCCGCGACTTCTGAATGCGGACGGCTACAGCCTACGGAGTCGTCGCAAATAGACGGACTCCGGCGATACATCTGAGCGCCAGCGGCCGAAGCCATTGGTGAAGGGGAGGGCAGATTGGCAGCAAGGTGCCGACGGTGAATGGGTCCAGAAAGTGGACGGTCCCGGACGCGGAGGACGGCGGTTCCCATTGAGTGAGGTTTGTGATGGGACTCGGTGGACAAGGGCTACTTTAGATTCCTATCGCCCTTTGACCTTATCTTATCGTGGGCTTCACCTGACGGGCAGACAGGGCTGTTACTTTTGATCACCCGTTTGCAGAACAGAGAACTGATAAGACGGAGACGAGCGGGCGCTTTCAGCCGTTGTGCCGAGACTGCATTCGTATTATGTACGAAGTAACTCTACTTTTCTCGTTGGTGGTGGTACAAAACATGTCATGAACGAATCATGGACGTTTGGCCGTTCCAATCCAGCCTGCCGCCATACCTAACGGGACGGTTGATGATGAACTCGCAGGCTGAACGAACCCCAGCGAACCAACCCCAGCCAACAGGGCTACCTTAGTTAGAGAACGGAACTCTTTTCCCCGGGCAGTCGGCCATGCCACTAAAATCAATGGCCCGCGTGCCGAGACATGGAACTTGCTCGCGCTGCAGCGACTCTCGCATGCGCTAGGTACCTTATTCGTACGAAAGGTCGCTAATTCTCAACTCGGCCGCACCCTGGCAGAACCCCAACTCGCCCACTGCTCTCCTCTTCCCTCCTCCACCTTCTCGCAAGATCCTCCAATCAACCCCGTCGCTCGTTTCGCGAACCCTGCACCCTTCGAGCCTCCTTCATTCTTTGGCGGGTTGCTGGCCTCTGCATCTGCATCTGCGTCTGCATCTTGCCTTTTCAACCAAAGAACGCGACCTTGTTCCCGTCCGAGTCTGAGCCTCCACATCCACGCAAGCCCAGCAAACCCACACCCACCGAACAAGTGCGTGCTGCCTTTCCAGAACCAACAAGTCGACCACATCGTTCGCTCGTGAGCAGCCTGTTAGAATCGCCTCGATATCATTATCCGCGCATTCGCTGGCCCTCTCTGCTCCTCCCCCGCGCCCTACTCCGCTGCCGCGATCCGTCGTCTTCCCGCCGCCACCTTCGACCTCCCACCGACTTCGCTCCCCTCGTAAACCCATCATCAAACCAGCCACGTCGAGTAACCGTCGAATGCACCACCGCCGTGTCAGGGCCCCGTCCTAGCCGGTGGGCCGCTCAACCTCGCCATGCTGAGCTCATCTGCCGCCGCCGCCCAGAAGGGCCTCCCGCCCTCGAGCCAGTCCTCGCAGCTCCCCGGCCGGACTAGCTTCGATCGCGACGCCGGCGGTCTCCAGCCTCCAAATGGCGCGGGGAATCGCAACCTCGCCGCCTCGGCCGTCTCGTTTGCGCCCCGCGGGAGCAGCTTGAAC
The DNA here is from genome assembly GCA_024115155.1 of Thelonectria blattea. Lineage (NCBI taxonomy): Eukaryota > Fungi > Ascomycota > Sordariomycetes > Hypocreales > Nectriaceae > Thelonectria > Thelonectria blattea. The sequence continues at coordinate 9,877 of JAMQMW010000813.1, forward strand.
CCCGGCGGCGGCCCTGGGAGCTTCAGTTCCGAGCTGCGAAGTCGTGCCGGCAGCAGGGCTGACGCGGGGTCCATGTATCCCACCAGCTTCATGGACAAGGTGGACGAGGACGACGCCGACACCTTGACCGACAAGGCCATCGCCACCCTCAAGGAGCGTCTGAACCGCGAGATGAAGATCAAGGAAGGCAGCGAGAACATGCTCGAGGCGCTCAACTCCAAAAAGGCCAAGCAAGCAAAGGAGCAGCGCCAAAAGGTCGAGGCTGAGCTCAACGCCAGCAATACCCGCATCAAGGAGCTGCGTCAGAGGATCTCCGACACCCAGCGCACCCGCCAGGCCCCTCCCACCACCCCGACCCGAAATCGAAATCAGAACCCCATCGATTCGAGCATCGTGCGCTCTCCGCAAAGCGTGTCGAGGTCTGCTATGGGATCCGACGGCGAGGAGTCGACCGAGAGCCCAACCTTTGCCCTGACCGAGCTTCTGCAAGCCCTCGAGGTTGAGGGAATGACGCCCGAGTATTACGTCACCCGCGCAAACCAGCTCGTCGAGCTTTTCAAGCGTCATCAGACTCTCAAGTATGACCTTGTTTGGTCCGTATTCGGGCTGCGCATGCAGGTCATGCTGCTGAGCGAGAGCCGAGAAGTCGTCGCCGCCGGTTATCGGATGATTCGATATGCCATTTCAGACGTGGCGTCCCTTAAGAAGATTCGCAGTCTGAACACGGACTACCTCGTTATTCGGTATGTTTCCAAACGTAAAACGCCCGCAGATATTAACTCTTCTAGGTCCTTGAACAACTATCGAAAGGCAGATGTGGAACGAGAGCAGGCCCTCAAGTTTGTCCGCGCCTTTCTCGACGTCAAGGGGGGCGTCAAGGAGATTTCCCGTGCGGTGGTGCGCACGATTGCTGCCGTTGCCGAACACGGAGAGAGGACAACATTCGTGTCTTCCGAGCAGGACATCGACCGCCTGCGACCAATATGCATCGAGACTCTGGCCGAGATCTTGGTGCGTGATCCAGCGCTGTTGGTGGCATCGGGTGGTCTTGCGCCCCTGAACGAAGCCGTTTCCGAGGGCGCATACAAGGCTCCGGAGAGTTTGGTGTCATGCATTCTATACCTCCTCGATTCGCCTAAGAGGCGAAGGTATCTGCAGCCTGGATATCATCTCGAGGGTCTCTTCACCGTCTTTACTGATCATTTCACCACCAATGAGGCTCTGCTAAAACAAAACTCCAGGGCCATCGCCGCGGCCTTCAAGTCGTGGCCTGGCATCATGTCTCTGTGCATGTACGATCTGCGTACCGTCCGATCGCTAGTAACGAGCATGCTCCTCCCGACTCAAATGATCCGCGAAACTGTCATCGATCTCATGTTTTCGTTGCTTCGGATTAAATCGCCCGCATGGGCAACTCCTTTTCTTGCCGGTCGCCGATTGACGACATACGGAAGAGTGGCGAACCTCAAGTCACCGAACAGCAAAGAGAGGGGTCAAGCACTGTACTCGGAGGAAGAAACTGGCGAGCAAAATTTTGTCGAGCATTACACTGCTCTGTTGCTGGCCGTCTTCATCAAAGCTGGGCTCCTCCCTGTCCTCTTGAAAATCGCCCAGATGGACGACAACCCACCCCTCAAACGCAAGACGACGCTCTTGATTGGCGAGGTTCTGAAGCTGGCCAGCAGACTTCTCCCCCCTACATGGAGTTCAGAGCTTCATCTACTGCCCGAACTCTTCTCAGCTGCGGCCAAGGTGGGCGACGAGAACCACTTCAACGCTTCAGGCATCGTATATCAGATCAGCAGCGTGAGCCGAACTCTCTATCGAAGTGCCCCTTCGGGCAGCGTATCTGGCGCACTTCCAGCAAGCAACAGTCTGGGGGACCTGACCCTGTTGGAAGAAACGCCCAAGTCTACCTCGGCGATTGTGTTTGACGATGCGTCGTTTCGACAGCTGCTCATCGACACAAACGTACTCAACAGTTCCAACTATACAAAGTGGAACTGGGAGAATATTGTCAAGGTGTTTGACGGACCGCTCCAGAACGGGAAGCGGCTGGAGGAGGCCATCAAGGCGTCCAAGTTTATGAAGCGAATCATGAGCTTTTATCGGCCATTCAAGTACAAATTCGCTGAAATAAAGAACACGCGGAACACACAGAAGTATATCAAGGCGGGATGTGCCTTTATGCATTCTCTGCTCCAGTCGCCCGAGGGAATCAAGTATCTGGCAGACAGCAAGCTGCTCAGGCAAATCGCGGAATGCCTGGCTCAATGCGATCCGGTGAGTCGAGTGTTGGCGATGTATGGATTTGTTAAGCTGACGATTCATTAGACTAGTGGACTCACGGCTCAATACCCCATGTTCTCTCGAGATCGAGTCACTGACACACTTTGCTCGGGCTACCTATCTATGCTTGGGGTTTTGAGCGGTGATCCGAAAGGACTCCAGCTTCTGGAGAGGTGGAGAATGTTCAACATGATGTATCACATCATGGACTTCAAACAGAGACCTGATCTCATCAAGTTGTTGCTGTCGAATTTCGACTACAGCGTGCAAGGCCACCCTCGTGTCTTGGTTTCAAAGGCGTTGACGGCGGGCACAAAGGAGATTCGCATCCATGCCACAAACGCGCTACGCAAGTACGCCATTCGGCCGATCCCTTCAGCCCACGGTCAAGGGGGCGTTGGCGACTCCAAGTGGGCGATCCAGCTCCTGGTCACGCAACTGTACGACCCCGAGATCGAGGTGTGTGCAACGGCAGTCAAGATTCTCGAAAAGGCGTGCAACAGAAAGACGTATTTGGAGTACATCGTCGAGTGTCGACCGGCACTGGACCATCTGGGCGAGATTGGAGCGCCGTTGCTCCTGAGGTTCCTGTCCACGTCGATTGGATATCACTACTTGGATGGTCTGGACTACATCAGCAACGAGATGGATGATTGGTTTCTGGGACGCAACGACACGTACGTCAGCGTCATCGAGGCCAGTCTGGCCAAGGCGTTCCTCATCGATGCAGACGATCAAAACCACCGGATCAGCCTGTTCGACGACAGCGAGGTTGACCCAGACTTTCAGGACAGCCACGTGCCGCCACACTTCTACCGAGAGTTGACTCGCACGCAGGAAGGATGTCGCTTGCTGAGCGATAAGGGCCACTTTGAAGAGTTTGCAGCAACGATTCGCGACCACGGCATGGAGTCGAGCGACAGTGAGATGATCACCAAGGTCAAGGGCTGCATGTGGGCAGTCGGAAACGTTGGGTCGATGGAGCTTGGGGCTCCGTTCCTCGAAGCCAGCGATGTCGTGGAGCACATCATCAAGATCGCCGAGCGCCACGACGTGATGAGTCTCCGAGGCACAGCCTTCTTCGTCTTGGGTCTGGTTTCTCGGTCCACGCACGGCCTGGAGATTCTGTCGGAGCATGGCTGGGACGCAAACACGACGCCTTTGGGCAACTCGCTCGGATTCTGCCTCCCAGCCAACTTGTCGCAGCTCTTGTCGGTAGACCCGTGGAAGCAAAAACGAGCAGCCACCATTACGCTCCCGGCGACGCAACGAACTGCCGTCGACGCACCTCCCAAGCGACCTCCCCGAATGCCTCTTCACCCCAACGAGATGCCACCGCTGGTGACGGACGAAGACATTGACGAGAGGATCTTCGACCTCGTCATCGACCTAGGGAATATGGTTCTCTATCGAAAGGCGGCGGTGGAACTGCAAAAGATGAAGACGCTCAAGCCGAGCGTGTTCCAGAGCAAGGTGTTCTTCAAGATGATCATGGGGGCGATGGAATGGAACCACTACCGACTGGGGGTGCGGAGGATGGTTATGGACTTGTTCGACAAGAACGTGATGAGGCAGGTGGTGTTTGACGAGGAAGACGAGGACAGCGACAGCAGCGACAACGACAGTGGGAGCGAGGAAAGCGGCGAAGGAGAAAGCAGCTCTGGAGACGACAGGACGGAGAGGCAGAGAAGCATCAGCGAGCCGATGGAGGTGCCGCCAGACTTGTTTCCAGCGCCGCTCAACCTCCGACGTTGAGGTTCACGGACGAGCACACGTGGGTGAAAAGCGGTTGTCTGATGTGCAGACAAAGTGTATATAGTCGAGCAACCAGCAAGTCCTGGTTTTGACATTTTTGGAGTTTTTCTTTTGGGCAGGGAGTCTCGGAGGGGGGGCAAAGGGCTTCTGCCGGTAGAGGCACGTCTGGATGATTGATTACGATATGAGGGAGTTTGAAGACTTTGATGTAGGGCGTTTTCGACTAGCTTTCACGACTACCTAGCAATGGTCTACGAGAAGGACGTGACGAAGTGGTTGATGATTTGGTGTGTTTGTTCTTGTGAGATGTGACATAGTGTATCCGGCTATTGACCGCCCGCCTATAACTTGTACGACTCGCGAGAATCCACCTCGAGCATGACGTTGAGGGGTCCCCACTAAAGAGGGATTAACCAAGACGACACACGACAAAGTCACCCTACTCACAGAACCATTTACCACAACTTCAGAAATATTCTTTTAGATATATCGACTATACCATGGCTCAAGGAAGAGTCCTGGTCATTGCCGGGTCCGACAGCTCGGGAGGAGCGTGAGTGCAAAGCCTCTATTCCTCAGAAAAACTGCCTCTATGACAGACAAGCCCTAACATATCCCAGCGGCCTCGAAGCAGACCAGAAAGTCGTGGCCGCCCACGGATGCTACGCCATGACGGCCACGACGGCGCTGACGGCGCAGAACACGCAGGGCGTGAGGGCTGTTCACGTGGTGCCGGCTGGGTTTGTCGAGGAGCAGATTGAGGCGTGTGTTGAGGATGTGGGGGTTGATGTTGTCAAGACTGGTGAGTTTTGATCCTTCTCGTCGAGTCCAAGGGGGAAAAGGCGAGAAGGAAAGGAAGCAGGGAAGAAGAGAAGTTGATGTTGGTTGTAGGCATGTTGGCTGCGGCTGATACTATCGAGATGGTGGCCAGGATGGTTGTCAAGCATTCCATTCCCACCCTCGTCGTCGACCCCGTACGTATCCCCTATCCTCCCCCCTTTCCCTTTCTCTCATCCTCCCTCCTAACCCCCCCCAGGTAATGATCTCAACATCCGGCGCCCAACTCCTCCCCCAAGACGCCATCCACCACCTAACCCGCCACCTCCTCCCTCACACCACCATCCTCACCCCCAACATCCCCGAAGCCGCCCTCATCCTCTCCGAGAACGACCACTCCCCCGCCATCCCCGTCCGCTCCGTATCCGATCTCGAAGCCATCGGCCGAGCCATCCTCGCCCTGGGTCCCGAGTGGGTTCTCGTCAAGGGCGGACACGCGCCGTTCGGGAAGGACTTGTGCGTTGCGGAGACGGAGGACGAGAGGTGCGTGGTTGTGGATGTGCTGGTTGGAAGGGGGGGAGGGGAGGTGGTGAGGGTTGAGAGCCCGTATCAGAGGAGTTCGAGTACGCATGGGACGGGGTGTTCGTTGGCGTGTGAGTTTTCTGAACCCCCTACTCTGATGGTATGGTGGAGTTGTGTGTGTGCTGATGGGTGAAAAGCGGCTATTGCATCCAACCTCGCCAAAGGACTCGACGTTCCCAAAGCCGTCAAGGCAGCATGCAGATACGTCGAGAGCGCTATCCGAACGGCTCCAGGTCTGGGTAAAGGCCACGGACCGCTGAACCACTTCCACTCGACATACACGCTCCCATTTTCCCCGTAAGTCTCATCCCCCCTTTCCCCCTCCAAAGCCCTTGAACTCTTCCCCCTAAACGGTTTCACACAGCGGCTACTTCATCGAATACCTCCTCGAGCGCCCCGACGTCAAAGACGTGTGGAACGAGTTCGTCTACCACCCCTTCGTCATGGCCATGGGCGACGGGACGCTCCCTATTGAGTCGTTCAAGGGGTACATCATCCAGGATTACCTGTACCTCGTGAGCTTACCCGAGTCCTTCTTTCAAGTATAGATGCTAAAACAGACGTGACAGATTCACTTTTCGCGAGCCAACGCCCTGGCAGCGTACAAGGCGCAAAACACCGAGGACATTTCACGCGTAAGCCTCACCTTGTCCCTCACAGACACAGACCCATCAATAACTAACACTCCCAGGCAACCGAAATCGTCGGACACATCATGCGCGAGCTCAAGCTACACACAACCTACTGCGAATCCTTTGGCATAACCCTCGCCCAAGTAAACGCCACCCCCGAACACCAAGGCACGTCTTCGTCCCCCCACCCTTTTCCTCCTTTCCCCCCTTTCTCACACCCCTCCCCCCCCAAACCCATCTAACAACCCCCCAGCCTGCACAGCATACACCCGCTACGTCCTCGACGTCGGCATGACGGGCGACTGGCTCGGCCTGCAAATGGCCCTGGCCCCTTGCCTCCTTGGCTACGGCGCCGCGGCGGCCATGCTGGACGACCACGCCGACACGCGCCGCGACGATGGGAACACGTACTGGGCCTGGATCCAGAACTACAACGCCGATGACTATGTTGAGGCTGTTAAATTGGGGTCTGGTGAGTATTGACTCTGGCCTTCAGTGACGGGACTTGAACACGGCTGATCTCGGGATAGAGCTGCTCGAGAAGCATATCCTGCTTCAATCGCCTACGAGAATCGAAGAGCTGGTCAAGATATTCATCCACGCGCTCAAGGTATGTCTTCACCAAGTCCATTACAAGAACCCTAAACTAACCCTCCCAGATGGAGATTGGCTTCTGGGAAATGTTCCCCTCCAAGTAAACAAACACTTTACACCATAGAACCGTCTGGGCATATAGAATTATTTCAAGTTTTACACATTTCTTCTTGCTTTTCTAGACCTGTCAAATATAGCTCCTCGCTTCCCCATCATTTAATCGTCGTCCGACGTGCCGTCTCCAGGACAGCTTACATGTCGTGCCCTTCTAAAAGGTATCTCTAAACAAAAAAGAAAATCGTACCAAGATTATTCAAAACACTCCATTGTCTTCTCACAGCGCCTCTGGTCGTCGTGGCTCCTCGCCATCGGGCATCATGTATCGCAACTCCTGCTCCGGCGGCGGCAGCATGGGCACCGGAGGCGTATCGCCACTGCTCTGCTGGGCGCGACGAACTTGGCCCGACTGCTGCTTCACCCACGAGTTGACGCTGTGGAAGCGCGGTCGTGTCTCGATGGAAACTTGAGTCGACGCCGTGTCTCGGCGGGATTCGTTGCGCAACGATGAACCCGTGTTGGTACGGTGCGAGCTCAGAGACGACTGACGGGATGAAGCAGAGACTTCTGCCACGGGCGACGTCGGCGTAGGGAGTCGTGCCCCGCTCACTGTGGTGACGGTGTTGTTGGATGTGACGATGATGTCGCCGTCGCCAAAGCCAGATGAGATGGACGACAAGTCGCTCGCCCCCGTCTGACGCTTGAGGTGGCTGAAATTCCACTTGGGCGTTGGCATGGGCGGGATCTCTTCCTCCTCCTTCTTGCCTCCGGAGAGACGGATGGCCTTGGGGGCTTGCCGGGACAAGACCTGCACTTCGACGGCCGTGTCTTCAACGAACATGGTGCTGGTAGGGCTAACGGCGACCGAGTTTGCGCGCGATCGGGCAGACGTCACGCGGTCGAGTACGGGGCTGACGGCTACCGAGTTGACGCGCGATCGTGTGGCGGGCGTTCGCGTGGCAGGTGTCGTGCGAGGGAGGGGATCCTGGGGGAGGGGATCCTGGACCTGAAGGGGGCTGACCGGGGCGGGCGTGGCGATGACGAAGTTTGACGATTGCGCTCGAGGCAGCGTGCCCGTGTACACGTTCGTGGGCTTTCCTGGCGCAACGAATGTTGTATCAATCGTAGAGACGGATTGCGAAAAGTCGGCCCCGTACAAGCCCAAGCCGACGGGCTTGTCAAAGCTCAAGACCGAGTCGATCCTTCGAGTAGTGAGCTTGGGGGTTGGCGTAGCTCTCGACTTCTCGACGGTGACCCTAGAGGGTTCGGGGATGGTGTACCACTCGTGGCGATTGGTCAAGTGAGCGCGGAGGAAGGGTGCCTTGGAGAGGATTCTATCGATGCGGGAGGGTTTCTGGAACGTCACGTCGTCGAGGGGGGGTTTAGGCTTGGTGCGGCGGTTGCGCTTCCGGAGTTTCCAGGCGATGAGCAGCACGCTGGCGATCAGGATGAAGCCGACTAATAGGGTTAGTTTGATGAGCACCTAGACGGGCCATGAGTTGAGTACATACCGACGCAGCCAACAGAGAGGAGGATTTTGTGGACGTTGGAGTGGACGTCGTCTTCGACCATGAGGTTGTCGCTTGACGAAATAGACGACGTTACAACCGGGGCTGCTGAAGCAATGGTGTTACCCGTTGGCACGTCCTCGCTCTCGCCTTCGCTAGCACTCGCAGTCTCGTCACCATAACTATCGCTATCGCTGCTCGCGGAGTCATGCGCAGCATAATGAGTCGTCGTGTGTGTGACGGCGCTCGAGGTCCCGCTGGCCGTCTTCGTCGCCGTCTCAGTTGCAGTCGCTTCGATAGTCTCAATGGTGGTTGTCCGTCGAGAAACTAGAGTCGATGTTGGCATCGCCGTCGCTTTGCCATCTGCCGTGCTCTCTCGAAGCGAATTTCCGGGCATGTCGTAGTCCTCGTCGTCATCATCCTCGTCAACCTCGTAGTCGCTCTTGTCCCGTCGCACTCGACGGTTGTCGTCCGTCTCCCTGAATGAACCACCCGGGATCTCAAAGGATCGGCGGCGTTTTTCCTTTGTGATCAACGAAATCTTAACCTCGGGGACCGTGACCCGTTCACTTCTCCTCCGCGTGAGTCTTCGCTTGCTGGTAGTGATGGTGTCTTCGTCGGCGTCGTCCCTCGTCCAAACAGGCAGGTCTCTGCCGTGTGCCCGAGTCGCCTCCATCTGCCAACGCTTTCTCCTTGATTCGATGAGTGAAGAAGACATTTCGGTTTAAAAATAAAATGGTAGTAGTAAAGATAGTGAATGCTGAGTGAGGATCTCCGAGCCTAGACGCCGTCTAGAGAGGCCAGCTCACAAAGGATTCGATAGCGACAGTGGTGATCCGTGAGGCAGTGTCAAAATAGTACAAAGCAGGATGGCGAGAATACCCGACGTGTAATTGTTTGATTGCACTTTGTATGGTAAGATGGAAAGGCTCAGTCGCGGACCGAGAGAAGGATTAACACCTATGAAGGGCAAAAAGGACCGGCCTTGAAAAGAAGGGGAAAGGTAGAAGGAAGGAAGGGAAAGAAAAAAAAGAGGGGAAGAGGGAGAGAAGGGAAGAGAGGGAGAAGAGAAGAGAAGAGAGTGAAACGAGGGTGTGGGAGAGGGAAAGAGAGAAAGAGAGAGAGAGAGGAAGGAAGGATGTGAGACCTTGTCTGGAGAAGACGAAACGTGAACCCACACACAGACCAAGAAGAGAAGGAACAGATGGGGGGAGGGAGGAAGGAAGGAAGGAAGGGAGAGAGGCAGTAAAAGTAAAGGGAAAAGTGGAAAAAGGTAGAATTCGGGAAGAGGAATGCAGCTGATCAGACGACAATTAATCAATTTGTACAACTGTATAGGTTCCTTTCCTCGGGGTGGTTTGGACCGGGTTCAGGCGGTGTTGAAGGTATCACGCAAAGTGAAGTCGTCAGCAACGACTGGATGAGCGTCGGTCAAGGCCATGGCAGCCAGGCACTGCCGTCGAACCAAAAAGCCCCAGCCCCCTTGCTTCTAACTCTAACACATGCCGGCGCAGGGTTGATTGATGCGTGTTTCAGCAGCGTCGTAGTTTGCCTGTGGGAGGCATCGCACAGACGCAGGACATGCATCGATTTGCTTGCTTGCAACGCATTCCACGGCCACATTTCTTAGTATGACATACGGATATGTGCATACCGTTGCACAGTAGCGCCCAAAGGGTTACTAAGGTGCCGATGCCCCCAAATCGATAGGCCCAAAGCTCGCCCCGCGACAACCTGGTGCAGCACCTTAAGCAAAAGATGCATGCGGTGTGTCCTGTGCATGATTGATGCTATTAAAACGCATGCTTCTTGGTGCCCTTCTTCATTCGACCTCGTCACTTGGTTCCTGCGCTGGTGATCTGTCAAAATAACTGACGTGGTGCGTCCTCCTCCATTCGACACCGCCCGACGATGCAGGCTCCTACTGCGTTATTCGCAAGCGCCCTGCTTTTTTCCACGTTTCATCCCCGCCGTCGGGCCACTTCGTGCTGGCCACGTTCACACAGCTTCCGACTCGTTTCGTCTCATCCTGTGCCTTGTGGCTAGGTAGCCTCGTCCACGGCTTTTTTTTTTTTT
>JAMQMW010000815.1:0-31535 GCA_024115155.1 Thelonectria blattea
CTGCAGATAGAGCAATACATTAAATATCCCTCGCTAGCACGGCGGAAATTGGCGATTGAATCGTCGCTGTTCAAGGTATATAGCGTCTCTTTGCGTAATAATGAAGAATCGCACGCGAAGTCGAGACTCGAGGTGGGGGCATCAGCATCGAGAAGATTATGCACACCGATTCACCGTTGATTCGTTTGTTGGTGATGAGATATAGGGGCAGGAATGATATTTGATTAAAGTTGGTTGTGAAGGGAGGGAAAGTACCGACAGCTAAAAGTTGAGGCCCGATTACGAGAGCTATACACATTCCTAGGAGGAGGGGGGTGGTTCCGGAGCAGGAGGCACGATGGTAGCATTAATTAGAATTTATATTGAAGGGCCACATAGCATATTAGGAGAGATACACCATTTTAGTTCTATCTCCATATTGCTTTTGTCATGTCGTAGAAACCCCCCTATACGCGTAGGTTGTCCTGATCCTTGATAAGTTGATATCTTTCGGAGGTACATACTTACTTGGAGCTCGGTGAGCCACAAACACCGTCTGTGACACACACTGTTGGTGCACTTGGTGGTCCAAAGCCGATCAAGTTGGTGATTGATGGATTGATTAAAGTCATGGAAACGGCGCAGGAAGGCTCATGGCCTTTTGTAAGAGCGTTCCAAAACATCGGGGAAGTATCCACCGGGATATTTCAATCCTACCTATTCGGAAGGAGTCGAAGGACTCAAGAGGCCACGACCAATCCCAGCGTTAAAGCTTGGTTACTACAGCCCATCTATGTGTAACGATTAAATATTCAGGAAACCGTCCTTCATTTATCCTACAACTTCGCCCGCTGAGCACAATAAAACGCCAAAGCATGCGACCCAGTCTCGGCCTGGAAGGTCGCCTTGGTCCCTTTATTAAAGAACAAAACATCTCCCGCCCGCGCCGTCACCTTGGCCCCCGTCTCGTCAGTGATGGTGCATTCGCCGCCGAGGAACAGCTTGACCTCGTCAAACTCGTACTCGATGTTTGCGGGCTCGTCCTTTTCAAGTCGGAAGAATCCCGCCGTCATTGGGGGAGTTGGCGAGGCCGATGTTGCGGCGTCTGGTTGGTGAGCACGACGAATTGCAAATTTCGACGGGAATGTTCTTACCTTTCATGAAGGCCTTGATGCTAGGATCGATTCGTGGAAGATCGCTGAACTGGTTGTCCAGGGTGCCGGGTTTGTAAATGAATGGCATCTGCGGTTCTGTTAGGTATCTCGTCACCGATTACGCCGTAGGATGCGGTGAGAAGCCCCTTACTATGTATGTTTGAAAAATGAAGGATAATTCACTTGGATGACTGGTTTGACAGCGGTGTCCAATTCCTTAGATTTTATTGTCGAGATGAAGCCGCCTTTTAACACCATCTTGGCCGTTCCGAACCATTTCCGATTTCCGAGAACCAGCTTGAGATTACATAGCGACGACGCCCGATGGGGAAAATTTTCCCGAGCACCAGTCATAGACTCATAGTCCGATATCACTTGGGCAAAAAAGTTCAAGGTGAGAGCTTTGGTGATTGATCCTATTTCTCCTTGATACCTGCCTCATAGTGCGAAAGTGTCCATTATCCCGGACACACCTCGCGGGCTCGGAGGTGCCGCCGCGACGATCACTTTTAACTCTGAGGTGTTGCCAAACAATAATTGTTCATCATAGATGCAATACGCCTGTTTCATGAGCTCCGACCAATGGGTAAGTAGGCAAGTGTTTTGTGTGGTGTGTTTCGACCCCATTTCGCTCTTTGACCTTGCGCATGTTTTAGTGAACATTGGTTCGATAATTTCTCGAGACTCAAACGTTTGTTGGAGAAACAGTGGGATCCCTGCACCTTGGGCAGCGTCACCAGTGACTCGCCACTCGGAATCAATGCTGGATGCTTGAAGTCGAGGGAATAAGTAATGGGCAGAATACAGTGGTATATGGCAAGCTGGGAAGCTGAAGCCTGAGAGTGCAATTCAATTGCTCATCGACCGAGGAAACTCCAATCCCCGTCGTCACGTCACCAAAAGGCATACCCGCGAGACGACTGCGTAGAGAAGTAGTAAGTATACGCTGGTCGGCCGAGGGAGGCGCGTCTTAAGTACCCGGGTAGACGGATTGAAGAGGCTCAATTAATTATCATGTAAGGGCCTACGGGAGAAGTAAGAATCGTAATTTGTTAATTCACTTCCTTCCAGCCGCTTCATGCACCTATAAACCTCAATTTTGTCTGAAACTCTTTCATCCAGGCTCACGATGATGCCTGCATCTTCTTGCTCCGAAACAATTAATCAGTTAGCTGATAATAATGGTCAAAGAACGGATACCCCCGATGAGCCAATGCCTTTCCATTTACAAAGCACACAAACCTTCGCTTAGTCAATAAACTCACCTCAATCCAACCTCGGGAAGAAACACAAAACCTAACATCGTATATCCCAGGCGTCAACATCAGACCCTTTCCAAGTGGTCTGATTGATGGAAACAATCCGCTGCTACGCCGCCCGTCGCACCATGCCCGCGGTGATCCCCCTTGAACCCACGAGCGACCCGGTAGATAAATCATAAAAGCAAGAAACCGACGCGGATAAATTAGACTCGGTTTCTTGGGAATTAGGCTCCGCGAATAGGACGAGCCTCATTTGAAACGAGAAAACGGCTCGTCCTATTGGTACGGTTGCGCCTCAGAATGACTCCCGATAAGCTTTGGATCCTTGTCGATGGCAACGGTCCCTGGTCTGTTGTTGTAGTCGGTTGGAATGCCGTGGGAATCCTGATTAATATCAAGGAAACTTCATCTGTGGGCCTGGGACATGCGTGTAGGTGCCGAGAGATGTGTCTTGAAGGGACGGGAGTTATTGATAGGAGAGATCTTGCTGTTATAAAAGACTCAAGAGCCGCAGCTATGGTCGACTTGGTTCAACCGCAAGCAGCGTCTTTGCTTTTTTCTTCATTTCTACCGCTAGACGGTCTTCACTCATTCTTTGCTTCGTTGACCCTGGTGGTCGTTCATTCTTTACCGTTTCGTTTGTTGCACATATTTCAAGCCACTCATTTACTCATCGCCAGTCGAAACGAGCATCATGCGTTGCACTCTCTCAGGCGTAGCCGCCTTCATCGGGCTCGCTGGCACAGCAGCAGCCCAGCAAACATCGACCTACTCCGACCCCGAGACGGGCATCGACTTCCAGCAATACGTCGCCTCCAGCTACAACTATAGCTTCGGCATCGCCGTCCCCGAGACGATCGGCTCCGACTTCATCGGCCAGATGGTCATCCCCGTCACCGACAACGAAGGATGGGGCGCCGTCTCGCTCAAGGGCGGCATGCTGAACAGTCTCCTGCTCGTTGCATGGGCCAGCGGCGAGGACATCATGTCCAGCTTCAGACTCACGGGGTCGTATGCCAACCCGGATGTGTACTCTGACACCGAAGTTGCCGCTTTGCCCATTGCCAACGGGACCTTCATCAACGACACGCACATCACGTACACGTTCCTCTGCGAGGGCTGCATCCTCGCAAACAAGACCAACCTGCTTGCAGACTCGCCGATCTTGGGCTGGGCCATCTCTGATACCAGCCCGACCACCCCGTCCGACTCGACCAGCGCGCTGACGTACCACGCCGCCGGCTTCGGCCAGTTCGGCCTCGACATTGCTTCCGCAAAGTCGGCCAACTACGCCACCTGGGCGTCCTACGCCTCGGCAGAGACATCAACCCCCGGAAACGGCACCGTCACCACCCCCGGCAACAGCACATTCCCCGCTCCAACAACCTCCAACCTGACCTACGACGTCATCGTCGTGGGCGGCGGCCCGGCAGGAATCATCGCAGCTGAACGCCTCGCCGAGACGGGCTCCAGCGTTCTCCTCATCGAACGCGGACCTGCCAACACTGTTGCCCTGGGATCCTCTCAGGCGCTCCCGTGGAACGACACGCTCACGCCCTACGACATTCCCGCTCTGGGGAGCAGCATGACGGGCCTGTCGGGCACCAAGTTCTGCAGCGACACGGCGTCGACGGCTGGCTGTCTGCTGGGAGGATCTAGTTCCATCAACGGACTCAACTTCATCCACCCGCCCGAGCACGACTGGCAGCGGTGGCCGAAGGGATGGAGCTGGGAGGATGTTTCTGGTGCGGCGGAGAGGTTGTACGCGCGGAATAAGGGCACCACGGAACCCTCCGACGACGGGAAGTACTACGACGACCACGCCTTCAAGGTGCTCTCGTCGTACCTCAAGACGGAGAACTGGAAGGAAGTCGATTCGATCCAGCAGCCTAACGAGAAGCACATGGTGTACTCCCGGCCTTCGTGGTCCATCAAGGATAACCTCCGCGCCGGCCCGGCCCGCACTTACATGCCCTTTGCTGAACAATTGCCCAACTTCACGCTCAAGCTGGAAACAAAGGCCACCCAGACCCTCCGCAACGGCAGCGCCATCACGGGGGTTCTCACGCAGGCGACAGACGGCAGCCGACAAATCATCAAGCTCAAGGCCGGCGGAAAAGTCGTCCTCGCGGCCGGCGCGCTGTCCACCCCAAGGCTCCTCTGGAACTCAGGCATCGGACGGTCCGACGCTCTAGAGATTGTCAAAGGCGGCGCCTCCTCAACGGGCGTAACTCTTCCCGACCAAGCCGACTGGATCGACCTCCCCGTCGGACACCACCTGCAAGACCACGCCCAAGTCCTGCTCCAGTTCAACGCGTCCTCCAACTTCACCGCCTACGCCTTCAACGGCATCGCCACGGACCCCGTCGACGCGGACCTGGCGCTGTACTACGCCGGTTCCGGGCCCATTACACAGGCCGCTCAGCGGATGCACCTCTGGACATCTTCCAAGGGAACAGACGGACGCACGCGGTTCCTCCAGGGCACGGCGAGCGCCATGTCCTCGGGGGTCGTCACGGTGCGCACCTTCTTGACGCACGGAACCACGACGACGGGCGAGCTGAGCATCACGACGGCGGGAAACACGGTGCTCAAGACGAAGCCGTGGTTGATCGACGCGGCGGACCGACAGGCCATGTCGGAGTTTGTGCAGTGGTGGTTGGACGTCACGGGGGGAAGCAACTCGACGCTTTCGTACGTGACTCCCGGCGCGACGCCAGAGGATATCATCGCTGCGAAGATGATTAGCGGCGATCACTGGGTCGGCAGCGCGAAGATGGGCGTTGATGACGGGAGAGTGAGTAACGGGACGAGCGTGGTGGATGCGGACACGAGGGTGTATGGTACGGAGAACTTGTTTGTCGTGGATGCGTCGATTCATCCCGATTTGCCGACGGGGAATACGCAGAGCATCATCATGATTACGGCCGAGCACGCGGCGAAGAAGATTGCTGCGTTTGAGGTTTCGGGGGGGAGCGGCTCGGCGGGGGGTAATGGGACGACGCTGGGGTCGCGGTGCAGTACCAGGTCGAAGAGGGGTGTAAGGGCTGTGAGGGCTGTGAGGATGGCGTCGCGTTGGAGTTAGGAGGGTTGTGGGTTGTGGGTTCTGAGTGGTTGGTGGTGGTTTGGAGGTGAGTGTGGCGGTCTTCGAGTATATATATCGTGGCGGGTGTCATACTCTGCCCAGTCTATACAATTGCATGGTCTGATGCGCATTCTGCTGTTCCAGTGGTCAATCTTCTTCGAGTGTACCTAATGTACCTAATGTAAACTCCAATGCTAGTGTCGGTCCGGGATGTGAACGACACTGTTAGCCACTGGATAGTTCACTGTTGACACTCGCAAGTTGCATTTCGTGATGTGTCTGCAACTTTGCCACTCACTCAAAAACCCACCAATAATTGACTACCAGAGTCAACATCAAGTGGCAAAATTAAGAACAACACCAGAAGAATGTCCTCAGCCCCTTAATAAAGCCGTTGACATCCACGCAAAGCCCACGTAAAAGTTACGAAAGTCCACGTAAAAAATAAACATTCAAACCCCATACGAAAAATCCCCTCATGATCCACCCCATCCCATCCATCCCATCCCGCTCCATCTCGGCTTCTCGGGTTGTGGAGGGCGCGACTCCTCCCGGGTGAAGCGTTCCACCTCGCCTCCCCAGATCCGCAGAGAGTCAGGACCTGGAAAGCCCCTGCAAGAACTCGTCGAGAGGGAGGTGAGGGGCAAAAATGCCAAATGTCCATCCAATTTCGATGACATTCCCTCTCTCGTATAGCAATTGGCGGGGGATCGTCAGGGGCCCCGTCTTGGGGGATGGAGAGTCAAGAGCCGTAGATAACCCCTCAATGATTCTCGCGAGTTTTTAACTTTTCCCTCATCTCCTGCTGAGTATCCATACGTACGTATCCGTCGCCTGTCCAAGCTAGCCTCAAACGCGTCGCTTCCCTCGAGTCGGTACCATGATCTGACGGCCTGCGGAACTCAACTCTCTCATCATCATCCGTGTCTCTCTGCCTTTCCTCACCTAGAAAACAGCTCCGCTACTAGACCAAGCCTGTCACCAGACACCTCCTTCGCTTCTCGCGGAATCCCCCAAAAGGTTCGATAGTCCCCGTACGTAGCCCCAACGCTCTTAGCGCTCGAGAGCCATGTGCGCCCATGTCATGCATCGATCCCCTCCAAAAAGCAATTCCATCCGCCGTCTCATCGTTCCAAAGCCGGCTTCAATGCGGCTCCCATCATCAGATTTCATCTCACCTCGCGCAATCGACAAGAAAGGGGCGGCTCGACAAATTGGCGACGGCAGGCAACTAAACCCTCCGCCGCCACGTTGCGGCCGCAACTGCCAAGTGCCAACGCGAATAGTTCCCACCTAGCACGGCGTCGCTCTCGCTTCTTGAAGAGGTTAACTCGGCAAGCTTCCATCCAAGCAAGTCTAGTGCCTAACCGCAAGTCACCCACGCGGATCCGTGTCAGGGCAACAACAAAATGTGGCGTTTTTACCCTTTTTCCCAACCTTGAAGTTCCCTTCCGCGTCCGACCGTTGAAAGCGAAAAATCCCGGTACATACTGGTAGCCTGTTGGTCGGGTCTTAATCGTCCTCCTTAGTTACTTCCAGACCCGACCTACGAGTAACCACCCGGAATCATCCCGAGAAGGGCCTCGATTCCGCCCGCTTGGCCCTCTTCTCCTCGATTCATGTGCCGCCCTCGAACCACGTTACTGGATGGATACCCCCTCTCTCCAAGTGCCGCGCGGAAAGATAACGCGGGCACGAGTCAGCGCTGTGCATCGTCTCATCTCGGGGGCCCTTGACAAGCACGGGTTTCCGGGGAGCGGGCGGAAAAGTGGCCTTTTAAGTCTTTTGACTCTTTTTCAGCTCGTGTAAGTCTGCGACGGTGCTGCCAATGGGCGCCAGGGCTAAGAATTGTGGCGGTTACTAAAGCAGTCTAGATGCCCAGCAGAAGGCTTCTTCGAGTGCTCTGCATCGACTTTGGCGGCTCGTCTTGCTCTTTCTTTCCCATGTCGTCCAAGAGTCAAGCTGTAGTCATGACACAGCCATTCCCATCTTGGACCAAGCCGCCCCCCCCTCTTCGGCTCCACGAGTTTCCCATGGAACAGGACAGGTCCCCCAGAAGAAGGTGGTATCCGTGTCCCGTAGTTTGTGCATATATTACCCAAGCATGGCCGATCCTTCGTGACATTCCCGTTCCTCCGTTACATGGCGCTCCCCCAAGCCGCATCCCGACCTCCCATTCGTTTACGCCGTGCGTCCGGACGCGAGCCACGATGACGACGCCGGTCTTCTTCGAGATCAGCTGGTCGATCCTGTCCATGATCTGCATGACCAATGTCTTCTTCGGCCTCTTGGTATGCGGCATCACCAGCTTCTCGCCGCTCGCCGCCGTGCCCATGATATCGTCGGCCGGCGGTGCCATTGCTTGCGGTTTATGTTATTACATTAATTATGGCACCCACCCGATCCTCAACCGTGCGGTTGCTTCCGTCTTTGCGGATATCTTTTGGATGGTATGGTAGCTGCTTTCTATTACTTAGGAATCATTAATTGACGGGAGGAACAGATCCAAGAGGCCGGGTTGATGTTCTACAGCTACCTCATCCTCCGCCGCGTCCTCCGAGGAACCCGCCGCAAGGTCTTCACCATCATTTTCTGGCTCACCATCCTCGGCGTCTTCATCACGCGCGTAGTCATCGCCGTCTTCCGAATCGAATCTATCCTGTCCGACTCGTACTCTATCCAGGTCACCATCAACTACCTCCACATCAGCTACTTCAGCCTCATGGCCATCCTCGAGTGCATCAGCGCCTACTACCTCCTCGACGTCTTCCGCACCGCCAAGCGGACGTCGATGGAAATCGCCGTCAAGGTCGGCATCTTTCGTTACCTCACGCGCAGCACCGAAGTTCGCGTGGCCATCCTCGCCATCCAGGGCATCTTTCGCACGTTTACGCACTCTTTTCAGACGCCGGGCCAAAAGGCAGAGAACTTGGCCAGTCAGCTCGATCGATTCGCTTACACCCTTTTCTGTCTGTTTCCTATTATTTGCTAGTAAGTTACCCCCTTGCTTCCTCGTCGTCGATCAGCGGCTCATCCCTCCTAGTGTCGATCTCCTCGCCTCAAAGCTCGCCTTCTCCGACCAACCGTATTCCTACGGATCCAATTCGCGAAGCCGCCAAAACGCCTCCAACCAGAGACAATTCACGTCCAGCCACGTGCGAGCCGACGAGTACCCCGGCGAGGTTGGGCACGTTGTCGAGGTGCAGGGCGGGAAGCACACGATGCAGAGCGGCGCCAACAGTTCGCAAGAGCGCATTTTTGAGGGCGGTTCATCGCAAACGGGGGCGTCTGATATTGACATGGACGATTTGGATACAAAGGGGAATGCGATAAAGAAGACGGTCGAGTTTAAGGTGGTATAGACGCGTGTACAGGGACTTAATGAGGGGGAAATGTTTATGTATTATACGACATGTCACAAATGTCTGTAAGTTAGAAATGGTCTTAATTCTTATACTTGAGAGGTTTTTGTGATGTCTCTCCTTTTGTGTTTCTACCAAAGTTTAACGTCTATTCGTAGAGGGAGACTGGATTCTAAAATGCGGTCCGAAGTCTCTCTTCTCTCGTCAGCCAGGCGAGCTTCCCAGCAGCAGCAGCCTCTTCATAAGCAAAGCTGCCAGAAGGGCAAGAACACAGAGTCCATGGACTGGGTCCTTCCAGCTTTGCTTCTTCTCATGGGTAGCGGAGCGTCACAATCACCCCGCTACAGTAAGACGAATACCGAGTGGTAATTGGTGTTTCTGGTCCTGAATGGGCTTGGCAATCACAAGGGCAGTTACAGGAGGGGCCGCAGACCCCAGAGCAGGCATACGGGCAGGCACAGGAGGAGGCAGGGTGCGCCAGGCTGGCGGTCAAACTTAAGCCCCTCGCAAGACCAAGGAGGGGCAAGAAGGGCTCAACTTTGCTCAGCAGCACGGGGTGGCTGGCAAATGGCATTCTCGTTTTCTGGGAGTTGCTATGTATCACATTACTCGGGGGCCTCTAAATCGGCCACTGCCCGTCAGTGTTCTGAGGCCCCCCAAGTAGAGACCTGTCACTTTTTTTGTCTGTCTGTTAATAGGAAGGCCATTGTACCTCACCCACAGCCACTGTTGCGTGGCCTAATTACATAGGTTGACCAAGCAGAAGCCGAGGCGGAATATGTAGTACAAGAACTTGACAAAATGCCAGCACAGCCGCTCCAATCCAGGCGCGGGGCTGATTTCGTGAATGAAGAGGGGCTGAGGGATTTCAGTTTCCTTCCCTCTTCTTGACTTCTTCAATCTCCATCTCTTCAACATGATTCCTCGGGGATTGATCTCCTCTCAATCGTGACGGCATGAACCTCTCAGACTCTCTCACCGAAGCAACCGAGAAAACCACATCGGCTACTGCGTTTACGAACTTCTCCGAACCTGCCGCGACTCCCGAGGGGACATGGACAGATCCTCTGTCCACAGCGAGTTGAACAGCCTCTGCGTGCGGCTCGGGTGTCTCAAAGACGACTCGGCCGTGGCCAATGTCCCCATTCACCTCCAGCAGCAAATCATCGACATCGTCCAGAAGTCCAAGACCGATGTCGAGGCCATCGACGCCATCATCCGAGAGCACAACGCCGCGAGGAAGACGGCCGGGCCGAGGTACACGACTGAGAGTCGAAAGCAGACCGAACAAACTCCATGCCCACAAGTGACGAACAAGTCCTGGCACCACCTTTGCAAGGAGAAGACCGAGTGGAGCTGCACGTTGAAGGCCTACCTGAATTCGCCGACGTCGTTGAGCGCTCTGCTATCCAACTCGCCACCGCCTTCAAACTCCTCCAGCTCACTCTGGTCGTCTCCTCGTCGAGTCAACTCTGCCGCACCGGCCCAAGACGTTCCGACACCACCTCTTCGAGCCACGAAATCGTTGGACGATGCGTCTTCGATATCCCCAGGTTCGGCAGCTCATGATGGGATGCGCACATCAACTGTTGGAGCTGATCTGGAGCTGCATGCTCCATCCGTCCAGCGATTCTGGCATACGGATGTTGGGTCTCTCTTGCGTCGATGGGACGAGGAAGTGCTCAGGTCTGGAACCATCTCCTCCCCTCCCGAAGTGTTTTCATGTCCTTCTGTTCAAAATAGGTCTACATCCTTCTCCCCCTTTTCCCTCACCCCTTCTCACAATACGCCTTTTCCACAACGTATCGGTCAATACCCCCATTTCCCTCCCCAGGCACCTGCTAATGGCATTGCTCAATCTCGAAGCCATACGCGGCCACTCCCTTCTGCGCCCCCCTCTCAACCAACTGCTCTACCTCCTCTTAGAAGAAAAAATCACTGCCCAAGTCTCTCGCTTCCATCGCATTCTCTCGAAGGAGAGACTTTACCTCACGATTCTCAGACCCTTATGGAAAAGGGTACGGGAGACCATCCTGCTCGTCAGCTCACCCCACGGCCGCTTCCAATCCACATGCACTCGACCGTTCAGCGGCGCAACGGACGAAACACCCCAACTCTTGCAGCCCCTGTTCCCCATGCCGCTTTACACCCACCAGCAGTCCAGTTCATCCCGGTAAAGGTTTTTACTTCATCCTCTGCTTCAGCAAGAAGAAAAGTCGCCCCGGCGCATTACAGGCCGGCTGAACCTCAGGGAAGCCGCATGGCCGCCTCTATGCCCGCGACACGGGAGCTGCAGGGCCGGCGACCACGTCATACTCCCACCGGACAGCCCCCCACAAGGCCGTCGACTCTGGCCAAGGTTTCTTCGTGGCATGGCGATGAGCTATCTCGTGAGAGCCGAGACGTCGTCGTGCGAAGCTATCAAATGGAAGATGTGCCGGCGCATCAAATCCAAACGATGTCGACTCGAAATTCCACAATGGCGAACTATAAGAGACCGGTCAACGTCTGTATGGACATGAAAAGGTTAGGCACCCCGACAGTCCAATTTGTATTTCCATGCTAGAGCCTCTGGTAACATGTCTCAAGCGGCTGATGCATATTGCCGGTCATTACCTACCTACATTCGCTAACATCTATCTAACATTTAGTCACCCGAGCAGTAGTGTATCACGCGGGGAGTGTGTATATGTAGTTACCTATCACGGCGGCGGACGTTCAGGCAGGACCGCGACGTCTGAGACCATCAAACATCAGGATAGCCAGATTGAAACGAGATCTGGGGCTCGGGTGCCAATGAATCGAACACGGGGCCCTAAGGCGCCCCGGCCGACTGCTGAGGGCGGGGATTCCCTCCGTCAACCGGTTCTGAACTTCTGATGAACGGGATCTGAACAGTCGGGTCGGCTACTGAATTCGGAAAGACCCGAGAGGATGAAACGGATGGGTCCATCGGGTGAACGCCGTAGGACGTCACTCCGGTGTCGAGAAATAGCCAACATGCAGTGGCTATGTAAGGCCGCGTTGAGGCTCGCGTGCTCTTCGGTTTCTCGTGGGCAAGGCGTTGTAAATAGTGGTGCCCAAGATGTAAATAAATGAGTCGTTGGTAAATAGTTGAGTCTATGAGCGAACTTTCAATCAGAGGGCGACGATGTAGGCTCTCCGGTATTCGTATCCTTGACAGCCAAGACTTCCAACGATTTTGGGTTCCGTTTGGGTGTTATAGGCGGGTTGGAACGCAAGAAGGGTCAAGCCACCGAGAGGCCGGCGACATTAGCACCAGACCGGCGCGGGACGGGGGCGAGAAGCCGGCGAAAGTGGAACTGGGAGTTTGGAACCGGGTCGGACAGTCGGAGGGCTAGCGCGGGATCGGAGCGAGAGGATTGCGAGGATGCAACGAGGAAATCTAGGAATTAGGACCGGCCGGGGCAGCTGGGTCACAAGAACATAACCTAGGTCCTTCAACAGGGAGATAGCACGACTATAAAAGAGGTAGTAAAGGTTCAGCAGAAGAATAAGGATCAAGGATGAATTTAACCATCTCTTGGACCCATACTTCCTTGCGACTTACAGGTCCTATATCACAGGCCGGGCGGACAAAGTAACGCCGCCTGTTGGCTCAGCACAACAACCAAGACCAGTTACGATATGTTAGGGACATCAGGTATTTCTAGACTCCAGGAAGCAGATGCAAGTTTATACGGTAAAATCAGCCAGCTGCAATGTAACGGAAGGCGTCTTGTACGTCGTTAGCCTCGTTCAGTCGTACGAGTTCTCCGCAAACACAACGAAAATGGCACCCCAGAAACAAGAATGTCTGTCGATACTTCTACCCATGTAGGTATGATGTTCATTATTGCCTGCACCAACACACACGGCTGAGCAAGTGGCGCGTATGGCGCAGTCACGCCACCTTCATGATACCTATCACATTGGAACCCCAACTCGACCAGAACATCTCCACTTCCTCATCATTAATCTTCACCAGCTTGGCCTCATCTCTACACGTCTCAAAAATCCTTATACCCCATCATGTCCGACAAAGAAAATGCCGAAGCCATCCGCCAATTCATTCGAGCACGCAGCCCGCCTGCAGACCCCTCCCGAATGGCATTCCTAGGCGGTAACTCCGTGCGTGCGCCTCCATTCCGAATCGCACTCATAGGCGACCGCAGCGTCGGCAAACTGTGCATCGTCAATCGTTGGCAACTTCAGGAATTCAATTCGGATTTTGGCAGAGAAGCTACGACCATGGGAGACCCGTACACAAATCTCTGGGTCGGCTTGCACGGAGCAGGGATCGAATTGGAGTTTATGAGACTGACTATGCATTCCGAGTATCCGTACAAGCCCACGCATTCCTGGATGGTCAAATTGGTCAGCGAGCACGATGCGTGCATTTACGTCTACAGCGTCACGGATGTACGTTCCTTGAATTCGCTCCGAGAAATACGAGAGAATGGCATTACGCACCCAAACTGTATCGTCATGGGGAACAAGTCTGATCAGGGAAGAGAGTTGTGGGAGGTTTCCCCTGAGACAGGACAACAGTTCAGTTCCAGCATTGGTGCAACTCACCACCTTTTCTCTGCCAAGACTGGGGAGGGCTGTAGTAGGGACGACCTAGGGTCGATTGTGTCTGGTTTCGTTTTGGAAAGAATCCGGGTCATGAAGTTGAAAGCGGAAGAAGCAGAAAAGGAAGCCGAAGAGGCTAGAAGGGTGGCTGCTGAGGAGGCATTGAAGCGCAAGCCTTTTGGGCGGTTGAGACTGGCTGTGCGTAAATTACTTTTAAATGAGGATAAGACGTAGCATTGAATGCCTTTCAGATAGTAATAAACCAGTCCATCTTGAGACCGAAAGGTGTGCTTCTTATAGATAGAATACGCCAGACTTCACCATGTCAATATTGACACCAACTTGAGCCAATAGAATGAAGCAATTACGAGTGACGTAATAATTATACGAAATGCGAAATGCGAAGTGCGGAGTGAAGCGGGGGTGCGAAGTGCGAAGTGCGAAGTGCGAGGCCACTGCAAATAGATTTGAGACTGACATGGTTACGTGCAACGCTGAATGAGCCCTCCAGCGTCTTCGCGTTTTATTATATAGGAACATAACCAAGGAATACAATTCAATTCTTTCATCGACTTCTCCGTCTGGTCTTTAAGCATTCCTCAGCAGCCGAGTTACCCAGAATCTCTCCTCCTTCCTCCTCTGCACCATGGCCAACAACCCGTGGTCTTACAAACCTAGCCCAGCAGCGGCAATCATCTTTTTTCTTCTTTTTACGGGGACAACTCTTTGGCATGGCTTCTTCATCTTTCGTCGAAGAGCCTGGTACTTGATGCCCCTTGCGATAGGCGGCATTCGTAAGTTGCCCTCCCTGAGTGCATGTCCCTCTTGTCTACTTGGCTGACGCTTCAACAGTGGAGCTAATCGGCTACATGATGCGCTTCCTGGGCTCCAGAGACATGACAAACCTCACCTTCTTCATCCTACAAACCCTTCTCATCCTCGTCGCCCCCGCTCTCTTCGCAGCATCCGTCTACATGGTCCTAGGCCGCTTGGCCCTCCTCGTTCGCGCACCAGACTACCTGCTCGTTCGTCCATCTTGGCTGACAAAGATATTTGTCGGCGGAGACATCCTGTCCTTCGTTATCCAGCTGGCCGGCTCTGGCATGCTGTCGAGCAACTTCAGCTTGGGCAAGGCCATCATCTTAGTCGGCTTGGCCTTGCAGCTCATCTTCTTCGGCCTCTTCGTCTTGTCGGCGGCCGTGTTTTATCGACGACTGGACCGAAAGCCTACACCGACGGCTTGTAGGCTGGACGCCTGCAGCGACAAGAAAGGGTGGAGAGGGGTGATACAGGTCCTGTTTTCGACCAGCGCCCTGATATTCGTTCGGTCCGTGTTCCGTCTTATCGAGTTCACTGGAGATTCAGATTCGCCGTTGATGACTAGCGAAGCTTACCTCTACATCTGCGACTCTCTCTTGATGTTTGGCGTCTTGGCGGCACTGCTGTATGTACATCCGTCCGAGTATATCCGATCACCTAAGGACATGGTGGCGCTAGAAGGAGAGGAGCTGTGAGGTAACCGGAGATGGGGTGGTCAGGAGTGCTGCGGTGAAAGACTATTTGGTTACCTTTGTCAATAAAGATGTAGAATTTATCAAGTCTAGGTACTCAGGGAACCTCAAAATTGGGCACTTCCCGTCAGTGTTGATAAGTACCTCTATAAGATGATTGAATTTTCCTATGAATACGTAGATTAGGGAGTAGTCATAAACACCTGAGAAGTAACTCAGTCAATGCCTGATGACCATCTACGTGCAACGCCATCTTTGGCAAAACTATGCACTCTTCCCACTCCGGGCCCAACTTATTCATTATAATTTCCATATCATGAGAAACAAGACCATGGTACACCCAAGCGTCAGGCAGCAAACCGAACAGGGCCAGGTAATGTGCAAGAATCACCAAGGCACACGGCCTCTCTTGCCGGACGAGTTCCACAAATTCGGCCTCTACAACATCGAAAGCCCATGCTTTCAGCTTCTTCAAGACCCACGAGTGATCGCGGGGAGACTCCAAGGCGGCGATTAGTCGGCTCACTTCGGTCGAGGCTCGGCGGAGGGTATCGGAATCCGTCCCGTTGTGCTCATCTCTCTGCATGGCGCGTTGCATGCCACTCGCGATGCGAACCGACGCCGGGACGTCGTCGAAGGATCCATACAAGCTAGGAACAGACGGTCCATTCGCTTGTCCGTCCGAGACGGCCGGTTTTAAGTGAATGTTCCGCCGCCCTTGAGCAAGAGTCAACCAGTTAGTCAGCCACAGGCCAGATGTCCGAGACACGCGGTCGGTAGCAAAGGACACAGCCGCAAGCAGGGCCGAGGCACCTCTCACGGCCGAGACATTCGCCTCGGATATGTCGCTGATAGCTTGACGCAAGGTGCGCAACGCCCGATCTCGGTAGACATAAACGGGTAGGGTCTCAAGGCTTTCGGGTTCCGTGCAGCCGAGATGAACCATGGCCACGAGCAAGACGGCATCCATGAGAAACTCGTGTCGGTAGGCCAGGCGCGGCAAGTCTACTTTCAACGCCGAGGCCACATCGGGAGAGAATTCGGCGGCGAAGCTCTCGGCCGTGGAGGTGCAATAGTGATGCATCATGCGGAGATCCAGCAGGTGCTTTGCGCCATAGTTGGACGCCGCGGCTGTCTGGTCGATGGAGGACGTCTGCAAGGGCTCAACGCCTGGTGCTCTAGGGGCTGAAGAAGCGTTCGCCGCAGAGATAGCATCGGGATGTCTCTGAGTTACTGCATAGCAGCACGCTTCTCCGCGGCGAGTGCAGCTGGCGCATTGCGGTTTGGCCTCGTCGCACTGGCGTGGGCCATGTTAGTCTGGGTTGTGGCTTGTGTGAGGATCTTGCCTGCCTTGACGCGTCGTAGTTTGCATCCAGCGCAGCCAGTTCTGGATTTGACATGAAAGCGTATGGAATGTGTCATGGCGGATGATGAAACTCGTGTCTCAAATTGCTCGCAAGTGATTATATGGCGGGACGCAGAGCGATAAGCCAGATAAGACTGATAAGACCGATAAGCATGCCCGCCTACTTCTGGGGTAGGCCATCTCAGTTAAGTTACCTACCCTGGAACAAGTCAAGACTGCTAGAATTAATTCTTACTCATTAATTACGGCTTAGATTTAGTCCTCGCATACCTAGTAGCCGCCTAATTATTCACTCGCGTCCATAAATTTACCATCCTCGTATTTAATCTTACCTCGTCCATGCTATGGTGCATCCAACTATGTTAATAGGCGTGCTGTGACCGGACAATCCAGCGCAAAGAGTCTATCGTCGCAAACACCCCCAAACATCCACCCAGGACTCACGAGGACATTTGTCTTCCCGAGGTCCTCGATAACGCCCTTGGAGTCTTCGATGCGGGCCTCCATGTTGGCGAGGGCAATCCGCCAAAAGTCGCTCCCGTCCTTCACCTTGTCGCTCATGTCTCCACGCAGGGAGCATCTCTCGTCGCAGCATCAAGATGGTCTGTCGATCTCTGAGCACTTCCATAATCAGGGGTGGAGGTTCTGATGACCGCTCAAATTGGTCGAGCCGCATGCATAGCTGCGAGAGGTGGTAGTTGAGGTTCTTCTCGATCCGGCTCGAGTCATCTTTGATGCCGCTGAATATGTGTTCTTGGATGAGGAAAAGCTCCTTTTGAATGGCAAAGAACTTCCCGCGGTCGGTTCGAGTGTCCCAGAATATCATTGGTCGGCTGGAGGAGACCCTGCTCGGGGAGGAAACGTCGTCATTGATGCAGAGTCGCGAGTCACACCATAGCTCGATTTGCGACCGGTCGGGGCGCTTCATTTTTGACATTTCGATCAACGATGCGAAACAACTTTGACAGCGAAAGCGTTTGAGAAAGCCATTCATGGCGACTAGCGAATGGGAGCCAGTCTCTTGTACGAGATGGAGGCGAGCAGCGGAATCATGTTATACCAAAGTCTAGTTGCCAGCAACGCATCTCCTCGATAGAATACTATTCATGTTAGCGATGGGCCAACAGATGTCGGGTAGACTCCTCACTTCCTCGTCAATCGACGTGGAGAGAGCGCCGAAACACGGCGGACCCCCAACCTCGTGGCACAAATGAACTTCGCTATGCTCCGGGCTTAAGCCGCTGAGCTCCCCTAAGGAAGCAGTACCATAGAGGTGGGCATAGAGCAGGTTCTTCTGGCGGTCCATACCATGTTCGGGTAACGGGCGCCTACGGACTATGAGCCTCTCGGAGAGATTGGGGTTTCTGTCAAGAATGTTTGCAATGGCTTTGAACATGCGCGACACGCCAGCCTTGACAGGCAGTGATGGACTCTGCGGCGCGGGCTCGCCGACGCCCGGACTTGGAGGGCTGGGTCTCTGGGGTTGTGCCTGCAACTCGTTGTTCCCGTCGGCGACTGTATCTCGAGTGGTCTTGGTGGAAGCTATCTCTCCGAAGGTGTAGTGCTGGAGGTTGGAAATGTCGTTGCAGAACAGCGGAAGAGCGATGATGGATACGGTCGAGACCTCGCCCAGGCTGAGGCTGGGCAGGTTGGAGAACAAAGACATGGCGTGCGCATTGAGCACCGACGACCGAAAGGTGATACCGTCGCGATCCCAGTCGGGAGCCCGTCGATAGGGTTGGGAGGCAATAAGGGCCTTTTTGTAGTGGGATTGGATGCTAAGCCTCGCAGATGCTTCATCTTCGGGGAGTCTGGATAGAGCATCTCTACACACGGCGGGTGTTGCGGGTGCTTCATTCTCATCCTCCTCGGGGACTGGCGCTGGAATCATTCGTATGATGAAGGAGTCACGTCTCAGGCTCGGGGAGGGCCGAATCGTTGATGCGTCGTCTTGGTCGTCGCTGTCCAAAAACCTGGCAGAGGGACCGATGCTTCTGCGGTTGAAATGGGCGACGTTGGGGGCGATGCGCTGGCAAATGTCTGAGAGGCCTGCGATGGCTTTTTGGACCTCGATAAGGGACTCGCTGCAAACAGATTTAGCATCAAAGTTTGGGAATCGGAGAATAGCAACCTAACTTTTGGAGAATGGTCAACATGAGGCCCAAAGACGCCTGCGCATCCTGCACTCGCCTCGACACCTTCTCGATATCCTTATCCTTCATCGCCCACTCCAGCCGCTCACTCACGGCCAACGGCTGCAACCCCGGATCCGAAAGCGGCTTCAGCAGATCCTCCAGCTCGTCGAGCGACTTGACGCAGTCGGTAAAGGTGTCTTGGCAATCGTCAATGGGTATGTGCAAGCCCCTCTCGCGGGCGAACTTCCCCGAGTCGAGCAGCTGCTGGAAGCGAATCATGTTGTAGCGCATCATCCGGACGTGGCGGAGCGCCGAGGTGGCCAGCTCAGGAGCGTGTTTGACTCTGGAGGCGACGGATATGGCCTTGTCGAGGACCTTGAGCGTCTCGGAGGCCGCCCGTGACGGCGCCGAAGATGGTGAGGGGATCCATGCCATTGGATCGTTTTTTGCGTCGAAGGGGGAGGAGAAACTCTAGAGTCGACGGCTTCTCGAAAAATAGAAGCTGTCGTGGTTCGCACAGTTGCCTCGTTCTTCAGCTCGTGTGATTACAGGGGGCGCGGTCCTGGTTATGCAGCTAAGGATCCCCAGGCACTGCCCTGTCCGGGGTCAATTTGCACTGACGAGGCACACTGGCTCTCATTTTCTGGCATCTGAGGCTCTCATCACCAATCATTCATGATCACTGTGTCTGTCTGCCCGGGAGTTCGCCTGAAGATCCATGTCTATTTCAGCTTTTGGGGTTACCCACATGCAATTAAACCCCCAGAACTGATAAGACTGGGTACTTGGAGCTAACATTTTAATAGACTACGTAGCAGAAACGACGGGAACATCAATAAGGAGATCAACGATAGAGCAAAAGGAAACCCAAAAAGAAAAAACATACAACAGCGAGGATTCCCCGGTCGTCACCGACCCGAGTACTAGTTCGCCGCTTCTCAGCTTAACGTGCGGGGAGCAGACGGGACCCAGTGCTTCCTGAGAGCGATGGTCGTATGTGCATGATGACGACGTCGAACACGCTTATGACGACGGGTACGCATTTGACGAGGGTATCCCATGTATTCTCAACGCCTAACTGACGCTATCATAGCATCAATCGCCTGCATGATATCTGTCTCGACCGTCCCCGGAGTATAATGCTTCGCATCACCATAGAGAAACGCCATGATCCGTGCATGGAAGTCGGCCTCCGCGTAGTAACCGTCCTCTTGGCCCGCAGGAAGAGGCAGATGAACCTTGGGGACCACGGCCCGGTACTTCCAGTCCAGTTGATCCCGCATTCGCTCGAGCAGGTCCTTGTACGAGGCTCGAGGGAAATGCAGGAGGCTCAGGTCGACCCGTTGCAGCGTTGTCGGGAGCGCGCCGAGGAGGACGAGCAGGAGATCCAAGTCGATACAGAAGCCGTTCAGGCGGAGACACCGCAGCCTGGCCAAGCTTGCCGACGGAAGCAGTTGGCGAGGGATAGGCTCGTGGCGCTCGTTGTGCTGATCGGTCCAATGGTACCCGTGCATCGATAAGCTGAGGTACTCGAGTCCCTTGCCTCGGGCAGCATTGCTCAGCGCGCGCCCGAGAACTCCATTATGGAACCCCTTCCAGTGGCAACCTCGTCGGGTCTCGCATAGGATGTCTATGTGCAGCGCGTTGAAGTTGGGACGCGCGAGGATGGCCGCGAGATTTACCATCTCCTCACCGGGTTGCTCCAATATTCCACCGTGAACTCCGGTGATCATGTTCCCACTTGTGAGGAACAGGGAGGTGATCTTTTCTGCATGGCGGCTCTTCGCAAGCACCTCGAGTACAATCCGAAGGCCAATCCAGCCCTTGAGCCCAGGCCTCCAATCCGGGAGCGTTCCCGTGACGTCCGAGTCGGAGTATAACCAACCATGGGGCTTGGGATAGTTGAAGCCAGCAGGAAACGAACGGATCGTGGGCGTTGGATACACCGGCGGGCTTGTCGGAAACCTTCCATGTGCCGTGGGAGTAACAGTGACAGTTGTCACATGGGGAAACCGCTCAAGCCCGTACTCGAGGATACCCCCAAGCGTGCCAGCGCGTAAGACGTTTCGCTGGTTACGCAGGAGAGCCTTGTACAAGCTCCAGCTCTCGTCAACTCTCATCTCGGGGTACTCCTGGGAACCTCTCTGGTTGAGCATGCTCGCAACGCTGAACCACGCGGGAACGACGCCTGCCCCGGGCTCTTCGTCGTCGTATCCCCACTCAAGCACGCAGCTGCTCAAGTGTCCATTCTCCATAGAGATGCTCCCTCTTGGAGCCAGGATGGCATCGTCGTAGATGATCTCCAGCACTTGTAGGCGCCACACCTCGTGGTTGGCGATGCCGCGGAAGGCCTCGATGTCGCGGTGATGAGGGGAGAGAAATACGCGCTCGAATCGAAGAGGAGTCGTCTCGGAGAGGGCGATGCACGTGAGACGTAGGTTCTTGAGGTCGAGGTTGGAAAGTTCGGCGCAGATGCCGTTGATGATTTCCAGAGGCATTTCCAAAATGCCGAGACGTGGCTTTCTGGCGGCAAGGGCTATGCTCTTGAACCGGTCTGAAAGACTCGTGTCGCCGATGGAGGACATATCGTGCGGGATCATGTCGTAGGCTTTGGTGAGGGAGTGTTGGAAGGAAATCAGAGCCTCTGCGCCTGCAGGCTAGCTCCAGCGTAAGACAAGTCACAAAAGTGAGGCTGGAAATCGGGTGGAGAGTGCGACAGGAACGGAGGCGGAAGATGTTGGGAAAGTGATGCACAAGCTCACGTGATGTCTTAGATTTCTCAATCCTTCCACCATATTTTTTCTCTTGTCGCGGGTTGCTTCATGATACTCGACGTATTAGAATTGCCCCTTATTTCTTAAAATTTTGTACATGAGGTTGTCTCCAAAGAATTCGTTGTATTGGACTGTCCTCTTAGTATCTGCCTAGTTCTGGAGAGTGACCTAGTGATCTTGCTTTATTTCCTTATTCTCCTGGGGACTTTGGGTTCAGATTAGTTTCGTGATATATTTCATCTCATAGGGCATGAAGTAGAGTATTTGCCCTCGCCTTCCGCTGGAGAAGCGAGATACATATCTACGGTAGGTACGCTAACAGTCTAACACCAAACTTCCCCAAAGCGCTCGAATAAGAACGAACCGGAAACTCGAGCCTTCGGATCATGCCGTGGCGGAGAAGTTCCCATAAAAATGCCCAAGGTCTTCGGAGGTTTCCTTCAAAGCAGCTTTTGGTGAGTTTGACACGACACCGCCAACTTCAAAGGTAGACCTCTAGACGTTCGCGAAAGACCGATAGGCAATTGATTCCTCATCCTCCACACCAGACGCCAGATCTACCAACACCATCAACTCAAAACCTCGCTTCAACGACGTAGCCATGGAGGTTCTTCATCCCTACATGCTCGTGGCAAACCATTTCCGCCCACTACGAAAAACCCCCGCCCAACCCCATCCACGTTGGCTTTCCCCTCAGAACATGGGTTAACGGTTGGGGCTCAGCGGTACTAGTAAGTGGAGTGCCAAGGCGACGAATATTGTGAGATTTTACGGTACCAGTGTGAGTGCCTGAGGCTGAGTACATGTCACTTTTCCTGGGAAGGGGCGGAGGGTGTTTTTAGGAAGATCGTGTTGAGGGAGAATGTTGGTCATTTTTTTAATATGTGCCGTGCGCTTGACCGACTCGATATACTTCAGTAATGTAATCACTCTCTGTCACCATGTTTGGGATTTCTCGTTGAGTCCCATGACCCCCCCTAGAAGCCGACACAACGCTAACACTGAGGATTTTAACTCGCTATTTCATTCAAAAAGTACCTACGGATAAGTAGTGTCATTTTATTCTCGGCCATATCCCAGTACCAGATCCAGACCTGTCGCCTACGGCGAGGCTGCAGGCAAATAGCTCTTATTCCGCCTCCTCTCCCGGCTCATACATCTGGGCCATCACCTGCTCGAACATCTCATTCCGATGCTTAACCACGCCAGGATTCGCCTCAAACGCGCTCCTAACAGCAGACGGCTGCTGATACAGCTTGACAAACATCGAGTTCATCGTTTCCACGCACATCTCCGCGATCTTGTCCTTGCCCGCCGCCTTTGCCTCCTCGGTGATTTCTTCCAGGCGCCGCAGCCAGAAAATCCACCTCTCGGCGCTGAACCCAGGCGCTTTGCTCTTTGTCGACGCGTCGTCGCGGTACAGGGGACCTATGGCGGCATTGGCGGCGACGTTTTGCGGACAGTCGTTCCAGGACTGGTCGCAGAGGTGGATGAATCGCTTTTCGGTCTCGCCGAGCCAGGTTTGCAGCGCGGGGAGCAGATCTGCGATGGTGAGGTCTGACATGGACCGGGTAGGGTCTTCGTCCTGGTTGGCATCGAGTTCTCCCAGCGGTCGTGGGGTTTCTAGAGTTTCGCGGAGATGGATGAGCCCGATGCTGCTCACTTTGTCGTTGATCAGGCCGACGGAAGCGATTTTGGCGAGGAAGGATGAAAAGTTGACGCGTTGAGCGGCGCTCATCTTTGCGCAGTCGTTGGCCCAGAAGTCTGTCATGTCGGGGACGAAAAAGGGCAAGTCGGTCCAGACGAGACCATCAGAAGTCACAGCCGTCTTGATTTCGCCGGGAGACTTGTACACTCGAGTCAGAGGTCCCATGGCCTGAACGCGCACCAGCTGGAATGCCAGTCTAGCCGACGCGGGACTGTCGGGCGAGATGTGCTTACTGCCGTGGTAGAACATGTGCCACAGGTCGTGTAAGTCGATTTCCATGGCGTGGTCGGGTTCTTTGAGTATGGAGAATCTCATGTCGATGGTCCAGAGCTTGCCCATGGCCGACGTCCATACCGAGTTGTCGTTTCCATCCTGGCGGCAGGAGACCTCTCCGCGCTGTCGCACCCAGGCTCTGAACTGTTCCTCTGAGGCGTTGGGGGGGAGGGCGGAGGAGGGATCGGTGGGTTCAGGGTGAGAGGGGGCGTCTTGCGGCTGATCCATGGTAAATGTGTGGTATCCGAAGACAAGATGAGAGCAGGATGTGATGCTTGAGAAAGGAGAATGAGCTTGGGATGTGAGTGCGATGTAACGCAGCAATGTTGGAGAAAACGTGGAGGTTATATAGGTAGTAAATAGGTACAGCGGAAGGATCAACCGAACTGAGGATGCCTGAATTATGTCGGCGATTTCTCAATCGGGTATCAATCGAGAAAAACAGGCACGCCCAAGGTCCATCATAGGGCCTGTTTGCCTTGTCATAGGATCAAGTGTGCATGTGCCGATATCTTGTTGGCCGGAGCACATGTCGACATCTGAGATTCTCCTCGTAGTCGATACAATGAACCGATATGAGGTACAAGAAAGAATATGAGTCAGATTGACTTCAGTTAAGATTGAGGTATATCTTAAACATAAGCGTCGACGCGTTTCTGTGACGAGGCAGAAGAACTCTGGGCCGCGAACCATGGTCCATGTGCACTTGAATGAGGCAGTGTGAGATCACAGCCAACACCAGATTTAGGAACACAGCCCCTAAACATACGTAAATAATCCTCGAAGGATTTCAATGGACGGGAATCAAAATTTCCCCAGCCAAGTCACTCGATGAGGCTATGTGCACGGAAAGACGGGATGAGCTATTCTGGATCTCAGAAGTCCTGGATTTTCAATGTCGAGAATTGAGCCACAATATAGGTAGGCTGAAGAAAAATGGAGGCGAGTGATTTTGCGACAGTCGAAAACTGAAAAGCTATCTGGCCAAGCTAACGCAGAGATACGTATTTCAGAACTCGAGAACTTCAACGAAAGGGGGAATTGGGCGAAACGTCCCACGGGTCGTGAAACTGAGAACTGGCCGTCTCCCTAACCCTCAAGCCGATCCCGGCGCGGATAGCTAGCATGTAATGGCAGGCAGCGTCTTAAATACTTGCCGTGAGAGAAGGTAAGGTGGATGAGTCTGCACCTTGTGAGATAGCGGGTTAAAGTCCCTTCTTACTTGCATTTACGGATAATTAATCACTTATGCCCAGGATGATGAGTAATTCGAATAATCCGTTTTGTTGCTCAGCTATACACCAAATGCAATTTTGGATACGTAGAGAAACAACACAGCTGCAATGCAGGTAGCCCTGTTCCGTCATCCCAGCCCCAGATCTGCCCTCCAGGTCCCTTCAGACCAGCCTCACCTCGCCCCAACCCGGGGCTGTTCTCTCGGAGCCTCGGTGCTTCTCGCTCTCTGTTGCCCATGCAGAAGTGCAAAACCCCAAGTCCCAACCTCAGCGCCACCGGCGGCTCATTAATTCAACTGCGCTTGACGTGAGAAAGCGAGTAAAATAGGCCCCAATAGCTCAATATCCTCCTTCGTGTCGACTCCACAGGGACCATATGACTGCATTCTTAGAAGCGAGCCACTGCCTTCCTTGCCTTGAAGATATTGGGCATATTCATCGTCGAACGTGGCCACCGTCAAAAAGATTTGATGTCGATCTTGGGAAATAAGTAAGCGCCTGGGTAGGTAAGCAAGTTAGCAGTGCCAGTGTGTAACGTAAACCCGAAATCTCTTACCGGTGTTGCCTAGAGTTTGAGCCAGATGATGAATCCTTTTTCGTGGCCTTGCCCTTGAACCGCCCTTCCCCCTTCTGGTTGTCCGGTGAGGCGAGCGGCGGTGGATGCTGCCCTATCCAAGCCGCCATCTGAGCGGTCTCCTGCATTCGAATCTTGTCGTATGTAGATTCCAGCGTGCGTAGATGTGGTTTCACTTCGACAATGGCCGCTACCTCGGCAGGGTTTGCAGTCTTCCGGAGGACGCCATCCACCCTGGCTTCGAACAGCTTCTTCTTCTTGGTCGCATGATCGATCTTAAAGGGCATTCGGTACATTGACCATTCTCCCTTGGATTGACCCACATCGTGCAGCGTAATGGCGTTCAGGAACAAGATGAGGGCAGTGTTAACGATCTGCTCGTCTTCCACTTCTTTGAAGAGGTGTGCGAGGTCCACGTCCTCACTGGCCGGGGAGTGGTAGATTTGCGACAGTGGCGTCGCGAAATAGCTGTCCGTATCCGAATCCAGGTTCAAATTTGCGAGCAAGTCCACTACTTCGTCCAACGGTTCATTCCCGCGTTGGCGCGTCGGAGTTTGGTCGCCACGCTGAGCGCGAACTTGGCTTCTTGTGACTGGGGTGAAATAGACCTTGGGTTGTTGGGTAACGCCGGGTTCCTTTTTGTTGATGGTCGAAAGTTGCTGGTAATAGCGAGCCAAGGCGAATGTTCCCTGGCTCTCCTTGCTGTGGCTGCCGTCCTTGGCTTGGAACGAGTCAGTATACGTCACCCATGAGGCCAGCGCTCGAAGGTCATTTTTGGCTGAATCCAAATTGCGAGGCTCGATCCACTTCTCTTTTTTGCAGTCGGGTATGAACTGGCGAAAGTTTCGGGTAATTGGCCAATATGCACGAAGAAGCAGAAACTGCTTTTCCTCCATTTTGGAACCAGAAGGCATTGCCTCATCATGGAGACTCGCGTCAACCACTGACATACGCTTAGCCGCACGTCTCCAGTTCTTGGAATGTTTAGGTATGTTGCAGCCCATTATAGTATTCGTGTATGGATTGATGTAGCTGATGAAGGTCGAGTAAAGCAGGGGAGAATTGTGATGGCAGAATGGAGAAGTGGGTACGGACTACAAACAACCTGACAGGCCTGAGGATCTTTTAACTGTGCAAAGCCCCTAAACATGTACCCGCCCCACATGGTCCGTGCACACAACGCAAGACCTTAGAGAAACCGTAGTAGTCCGAACTAACAGAAAGATTTGTTAGGAAAAGCCTAATAAATGTTTCGGCGCGCTCCCGCCCACTTACACCTTCGCAGCATAACTGCAAGTCGCAATGACTTCAGGCACTTCCGCCGGCGCTACAGCCAATGACAAGGAGAAATGCACCTCAAGCCTATGAAACCCACGAACACCAAAAAATCCCGTGAGACCGAGCGCGGCCACAATTTTCAACCCTTCAAACCACCCGAACGCGACCCTATTATCGCAACCTGCCTAATGATCCCGTCGACTTCTTCCAGCTCTTTTGCTCTGTTTCACTGGTTACAAAATGGGTAGATTGGACGAACGCTTGGGTCGCACACCTCCAAGAGAAGCATCGGCACGAGCTTAGCTCCTGGGCCCGCATTCTCCTAAACAGGCTTGCGGATGAGCGTACATAGTCGCTTCGAGCGGTGAACCGATCCAAACGATGCGGTAGGGATGGTTTGGTGGATACATAACGGCGCGAGCAATGTGGCCATTGTCGACAGAGATTGGGCGCGAAAAAGATATCACCAACATGTTGTTTCAGTGTGGAAGGGAAGTGCAGCCAGCTCGAGTGACATCATGCACAGAGACCCATTGCCCCACCTGGAAGGAGCAATATTTCTACAATGGGTATCGGCCCTTCCTTTTCCGCACTCCGACGTACGCCCGCGCACAAAAATTGCCATAGCAACCAAGGGCCAACCAATCCCTCCGAGTCTAACCCCACTCACCATCCAATCTCTCTCCGTCAATACTCACCCATCAACATCCATCGACATCATCACACAATCCATCAGCTCAGGACCGCGACCCCCATAACAGACCTGTCGAGGCAATACTGTCGTGCCTCTTCGTGCTGCCTTTCATATCTCCCCATCGTCCTGCGAAACAGCGTCCCAACTACCATCACTCGATAACCCCACAAACGTCATGTCTCTCCCGAACGCCGAAGAGCGAGTGCGACGCATAACCAAAGTCGCCAAAGACATTCTGGTGCCTCTCCTGAAATCCAATGAAGAGACCATTCGGCCTGAATGGATGAAAGCCCACAAAATCACCGGCCCCCGACCTCTGAACTTTTACACTGGAGAGGTAATGGGAAAGGGGGGACTACCCTCATTCAGTGCGCAGTACCTCCGCCCCATGGACCGAAAAAAGCTGTGGCAGTTTTTAATGGCCACGCAGCCAGCGGAAATAGACGACGTTGTTGTTGGCCCCAGATCCTCAGCCTACCGAAATCAAACCGAGGCCACTGCTATTTGGAACGTTATGGCGATGCACCTTGAGTATGATCAGCTGGACGAGGATAGTGATGGTTTCTTAATAGCCAACACTCCATGGCATCAGATGGAGTACACGTATGTCCCACCATTCACAAACTCCCACCCGCGCTCATCCAATAATACAGCTACAAGAAGAGGGGATCGCCCTTCAGGGAACGAGTCGGCGAAAACGGCATCGAATGGCAAGTCATGGCCACGTTCCGGCAGGCTCACAGGTCGCCCACTGGCGACGAGACGTGGGACCGCCCGCTCGACTTCAACAAGCCGCACGTCGTGTGTTTCCTTACCGTCGAATCTCCTCTGCAAAACGGCATCGTCTTGACCAGCGAGATGATGATATCGATCGAACAAGCCGCGAACGGCTGCATGAACCCGAACTACGTCGACCATCGCTTCTTTCCGGCACGTATATTATCCCTTTGTCCAAGGTACTCGTTGCTAACGCGGCTGTACAACCAGGCGACCCTTGTGACGGCTTCGGGAGGAAGCGTCCGTATCACTCAGTGCATAATCGACATTCAGAATGTAACCATCGAAATACGGCAGTCGCCTGTTTTTGGGTTTGAAAATGGTTTATGGGCGAATCGGGATAACTATTTGACCCTACTGGGATGGATGGCAGGCGATGCAGTGGGAAAGACGACGTAAGCCACAGCACTCGCAAGAGAATACCAAGGTTCCAAATGGAATAACATGGCTTTGCGCATCGGTAGTTTCCTCTAATATCATGATCTTCCCAATTAAAGACTGTAACGATGATGACATGGACGGACAGTTGATGACGTTGGTGAACACCGAAATCGAGCCCTGTCTTAATACGGCTCAACAAGACGAATTAAAAACCTCAACTGTCATACGTAGGAAACCTCAGCGCACCAGGACATTCCAAGGTTCCTCGGGCTGAGAATGTGTTGGCCGTATCCCTGTTGAATTTTCTCCAAGCCGATGGCTGCGCAGTGAGGTCTCATGTAATGACAGACTGGGTCTTCAATACTTGAGAGGACAAAGTGGTATAAGGCTACGAGTCCACGCCTATGAGAAGGCCAGGTCAGATTCCTTGTGTTTTTATTCACATTTATTGGTCGCCTATCCACCGTTCAAGCAGTAATGCGAAGAATCGCCTCCATCGCCCAGCTTTTCCAACTCACGGCCAGATCGGGCAGGTCACCACCAGACGAACCGCGATAGCCTTTCCAAAATAAGCCGTGCCATCAAAAGGTCCTGTTATCAGCCGAATTCCGCTCGATTCACCCCAATTTATACGAGGGGGAATCATATTTCCCACAAATACCGGCGGCGTCACTTATCGACAAAAAGGCCAGGAGTGATCCGAGTTTGCCGATCAACCGTCTTTTGACAGTCCCGAGTTGGGACGACGTTGGACGTTGGAGCGATGACCCCTGGACTGGTTCGGGGTTATGGAAGTATATAAAGACAAGATCTTGGCGTTGGTTCTGGATGCAACGCTTCATGTTGTAGCAAGCAATTGCATCGTCCATTGCACCAAGATGCGGACGTCAGAACTCTTTGGCGGTGGCTTCATCGCCGCCACGCTCCTCGGTTGCACAGCCTTCTCGGGTATCCGAATCAATCCAAATCGCCATGTCAAGCGAGACACGCTCCAGTCCGCCGTGAGACACGCGCAGCCTCGCAGCAGTGCCTCTCAGTATTACAACAAGGACACGGCTGGTGAGCTGGTCGTCCACTGACCTTTGGTTCCACGACTAACGACGGCAGCCTTTTACGTCACGCCAACGGGGATCCCAGATGTTGATTTTGACGTGGGCGAGAGCTACGCAGGCTTGATCCCTGTGGACGCGACCGATAAGGGGAGCAACCCGCAGAAGATGTTCTATTGGTTCTTTCCTACGGTGAATCCGGCGGGCAAAGACGACGTCATCATTTGGTTGAATGGCGGCCCGGGATGCTCTTCCATGGAGGGTAAGTCATGTTCGACCCGAAAGGTGAAAGGTGCAATGACTGACGGGGTGGGTGGCAGGCCTTGTGCAGGAGAATGGACCGTTTTCTTGGAAGTTTGGGACCTACAAGCCAGTCCCCAACTCTTGGTCGTGGCATAAACTCGCCAACGTGATTTGGTACGTTGCAACGCTTCCATCATGGGCACTTTACTGACGACGCAGGGTCGAGTATCCCATCGGCACCGGCTTCAGCAGCGGCAACGTCACGGCCAACAACAACGCCGAAGCGGCCGCCCAGTTCCTCGGCTTCTGGAAGAACTTTGTCAAGACGTTTGGCCTAGAAAAGAAGAAGATCTACCTCACGGGCGAGAGCTACTCGGGCATCCACGTGCCGTACATTGGCGCGGCCATGCTGGACAAGAAGGACAAGACCTACTTCAACGTCAAGGGCGCGCTGTACTACGACCCCGTGATGCCGTACTCGGACGACCTGGCGTTTGACCACGCCAGCTTTCCGGCCTTTTTCCGGTACTGGGAGAGCGTGTTTGGGATCCCCGAGGAGAACAAGAAGATTCTGGAAAAGGACAACAAGAAGTGCGGGTTGGACAAGTACTTGGACGCTCACCTGACGTATCCTCCGCCCAAGCGGCCGTGGAAGTCTGCTCGGGTGGAAGGCTGCGACGCCATCGCGCACTTTGACGAGATCATGGCCAAGATCAACCCGTGCTTCAACTCGTACCACATCCAAGATACTTGCCCGGTCCTCTACGACCCGCTCGGCTTCCCGTCCGTGGTGTACACGCCGCCCAACGCGACCATCTGGTTCAACGTCCCGGGGGTCCGGTCCGCCATCCACGCTCCCCTCGACTACCCCGAATGGAGCGAGTGCCAGGGCCCCGTGTACGCCGGCTCGGGCAGCGACAACTACAACGGCACCGAGCACGAGCTCAAGTTCCAGACGCTCGTCGAGAAGACCAACAACGTCGTCGTGGGCTCGGGGTTGGCCGACTACGTCATCAAGCCCAACGTGACGGCGCTGGGGATCCAGCTCGCGCGGTGGAACGGCAAACAGGGGTTCCAGAAGGCGCCTACTAAAGAAATGGTGCTGCCGGAGATGGAGAATGGGGATGGGAATGTTGCGAATTGGGCGGGCGGGAGCGTGCAGGGGAGTGTGCATACGGAACGGGGATTTACGCACACGACGGTCAAGACGAGCGGGCACATGGTGCCGCAGTATGCTTCGGCGGCGGCGTTTAGACATTTGGAGTTTGTGCTTGGACGGGTGGGTTCGTTGTCGGATGGGGAGGGGTTTTCGGTGAATATTTCGACGACGTTTACTTGGCCGTACTAGGGATGGCAACGGTGAGAAGGAGGGAGTTTCCTTGAGCCGATAGTGGGGGATATATGTCCTGGACTCCTGGCTCATCACATCCAACGACCAATAGCCTATAGGTACGAATAGTCAAGAGTCAGAGACTTAGAGTTGAGATGCACTCAAACTCGGGTCTCAATTGTCCAAGTTCCCACAGCCAACCACAGCCAACCACGTAATCTAATATACCTATCCATACTCCGTAGTTCCAGTCTCCATTTCCCCAGGATTCATGATAACCCATATACCTGATACTCATGTGACCAACGCTCGGCGTCAAGGCCGTAGTCCGTCTTGGCATCGCGTGATGCTTGGCAATTTTCTGCAACGGAAATAGGGCGAGCACGGCGAGATGCCGAGACTCCAACCTTTCCAGAGACAAAAGTTGGTGGACACTGCGCTAAGATGAGATTGGGCTGGGGTGTTTGGTATTGGGCCTTTGAAGTGTTGAGACGTTTATTCAAAGACATTTGTGACTTATAGGGAACGTGGCAAGGGAAGCAGTGTCAAGGATCTAAAGACAATGCATTCATAATCTAACCAAACATGCGAGAATCCTGCCGACGACCCGAAAAACCCCACGAGCCCAAGTCCTCGGGCTGGCCGCGTATTCCTTGTTACATCATCTGGATAATGCGGCATCGAGAGGCGAGCGAATAGTCGACCCACCAGATCCGCCTCGCCGAGCACGCAATCGGGGAGTTCAGGGGACTCACAAATAGGATTGCTTCCCTTTTTTTTTTTTTTTTTT